>ML314031.1:0-37500 GCA_005239505.1 Nicotiana paniculata | reverse complement strand
GATTTGGAAGTTCATAAATTTGATTCATGGTGTGATTCGTCGTTTCGGCGTTGTTTAATGTGATTTGAGACCTTGAGCGAGTCCGTGTTAGGTTATGTGACTTGTTTGTGTGTTTAGACGGGGTCCCGGGGGCCTCAGATATGTTTCGGATGGGCTTCAGACCGATTTCCTTCTATTGTTCACTGTTGTCATGCATGCTGGTACTCCCTTCTATGCGATCACATAGGCATAG
This sequence comes from Nicotiana paniculata, assembly GCA_005239505.1. Lineage (NCBI taxonomy): Eukaryota > Viridiplantae > Streptophyta > Magnoliopsida > Solanales > Solanaceae > Nicotiana > Nicotiana paniculata. The sequence continues at coordinate 37,268 of ML314031.1, read as the reverse complement.
CCGCGATCGCATAGTACTCTGTTGACCCGCCCCATTTTTCCTCATTCGCATTCGCATATCACCTCAGGCGATCGCGTACTTAAATTTATGCCTTCTTCGCATTCGCAGCACCCCTTCCGCGTTCGTATTGCCCAACCATACCAGCAGGTCAATTGCTTTTCCTCTTCTGCGATCGCATGCAACTGTACGCGATCGTGTAATGCATTTTTGGACAGTGGCTATTTCCCTTATATGCAATCGCATAAGTACGTACCCGATCGCATAACACCTTTTGACCAGCAGAGATTTTTCTTCTACGCGATCGCATCCCTTCTCGCGCCATCGCGATTCATTAAATACCTGGGAAGATTATAAATCTTCAAAATCGAGGGTTAAGTCATTTTATCACATTTTGACTTCTAGAGCTCGGTTCTTGGCGATTTTTTATGGGTTTTTCACGAAATTAGATTGGGTAAGTGTTCTTCAACTACAATTAAATATATTCCATGATTTTATCTTTATTTCCATCATTTATTTGTGTTTTGAGTTGAGGAAAATGTTGGTTTTGAAAGAAAAATTATAAAATGAAAAATCGTGATTTGAGGGACCAAATGGTATCGGAAATTGATAAATTTTGTATGGTTGAACTCGTATCGGAATGGGTATTCGGATTTTATAAAATTTGACGGGTTCCTAGGTGCGGGCCTGGGGGTCGACTTTTTGGTCGATTTTTATATATTTGTAAAGATTGAAACTTTATTATCCGGAATAGTTCCTTACAAGTTCTATGTGTATATTGAAGTTGTTTTAGTTGATTTTGAGCCGTCCGGAAGTCTTTTCGCCCGAGAAGTTCATTTTAGAGTACCGAGTTGTCGTCTTCGAGGTAAGTATCTTGCCTAACCTTGTGTGGAGAAACTACCCCTTAGGATTTGAGTCTTCTATGTTGATTGTAGCCCGTGTACGCGAGGTGAAGAATGCGTACTCGGACTTATTTGTAGAAGGTTGGCCTTTTAGGATTCTTAGGTCCTTAGATCTCCTGTGTATGAAGTTGTAATTGCTATGACTGAGTTCCAAATTGCTAGTTTCATCTCTTCCTTCTTAAATTAGAATTACTTGCTTTTAGATTTCTTTTGTTGTTTACTTGATCTTAATTGACTTGACTGAAGATTTTACATCTTCTATCATTATGCTATATTTTTCTTCATAAACTGCCTACTTAGCTAAAATTTGTATTACCTCGCCCTATAATTGTTTAGCAGTAATTGGAGTATTATATGTTGGTGTCAAGCATGCCCGTGGGTCATATATTGTGATTGATATGATCTTTCATTAAGCACTAATTAGGCCTAACTTGATGATTATACATGGTGATGGTATTTTCTTGGCATTTCCTATTGCGGAGCATTGATTCAAGTTGAGATTTATTTCGTGAAGCTAATAAATTAAGCAAGATTAATTATAGTTATTTCCCTTGCCGATATGATATTGTTTCCATAGTTGACTCTTTTGGCGGGACAATATGGTTTCTATTATTGTTCATGTTGTTGATGATATTGTTTCCATTGTTGACTCCCTTTCCGGGACAATATGGTTTCTATTATTGTTCATGCTGTTGATGATATTGTTTCCATTGTTGACTCCCTTTCCGGGATAATATGGTTTCTATTATTGTTCATGATGTTGATGATATTGTTTCCATTGTTGACCCCCTTGCTGTCACGACCCAAATTCCCCCAACCTTAGGTATCGTGATGGCCCCTAATAACACACTTGCTAGGAAATCCAATGTTAGAGTTTGCTCAACTATTTACGTTAATTAATCATTTAAACCGGATAGAACAATTTTAAATTAAACTCGATCTAATGGCTTTCAATAAATAATTCCAAATATAAAATAAATAAACAATAAATTAAGCGAGCCACAAACTAATTAAATAAATCTAGAACTACCCTAGAGTCTGGTGTCACAATTCACGAACTACTAAAGTGTTTACCCATGTCACTGCATAGTTTTGAAGATTGACAAAAGGCTGACCAGTTGAACCAGGTCAATCAGAGTACACATACTTGACCTCACGAGTTGGCACACAAACCTTATATGCATAGGAGATGAATGCGATTGTGAAGTATCAATGAACAAGAAGAGTATCTTCTAATGCGAAAAGGTTGCAAATTGATAAAAGAATAGAAGTCGAATTCAACAAGGACAGAAACGAAGGAAGAAGGTTGAGTTTGATAAGAACTTGTTCTCCCAGGTAGAGTTGAACTGGAATTGGAAGACAAGCTCAACGACGGACTCTATAAATACTTGATGTATTTCTGCTGAACAAAAAAAGACGCACAAAGCTGAAGTGAATCAAAATCTGAAAGCAAAATTCCTAGAGTTATTTTTGCTAGCAGAATCATTGTGCGATGCAAAGGCTACAGTTCAACTAGAAGAACCAGTTTCATCAAATTGATTATTGAGTCTAGTTGATTGTAGTAGGAGCTTTAATATTGTATCTTTTCAGCTTTCATAGAAGCAATTGTAATAGGTACGTATTGATCAAGTTAGAGTTAACTTGAGGTGTGTAGAAATTAGCTAGGGGCTAGTTACTACAAGGGGTTAGAGTTAATCCTTAGGATTACAAAATAGTTTATTTTGTAAGTCTTTTTGGCTCAGAGTTTTTAGTGAAGAGTTGAGCAAATCCTACTGAGGAGTAGGTCGTGGTTTTTTCACCTTTTTAGACAGGTGTTTTCCACGTAAAAATCTCTGTGTTTTTACTTTACTGCTTCTTATTATTCCGCAACAGTAGTAGTTGGAACACCAAGAAGAACCAGGTTCTTCTACTGAGACAACACTCGAAAATTGGGTACCACACAAAGTAACCTATCTTCTTGTGTGGTATTGAAGTCTAAAACATAAATTGGTATCAGAGCCGGTTATCTTTGAAAGGCTAACACCTTGGAGAAGATCAAGATGAGTGCACCACCTGGAAATTGAGAAGGTCAGTCAACTGCAAGGCCACCACTCTTCAATGGCCAGTACTACTCATGGTGGAAAAATAGGATGAAGGATCACCTAATTGCAGAAGACTGTGAACTCTGGGATATAGTCATTGATGGTCCTCTAGCCACCATGATGAAGACTGCTGAAGGTATAGATATACCAAATACAAGAGCTGATTGCATTGCTGAGTATCTAAAGAAATTGGAGAAGAATGCAAAGGCCAAAAAGTGGCTAGTATGTGGACTAGTTCCAGACGAGTAAATCAGAATCCAAAGCTGCACCACTGCCAAAGAGATTTGAGACACCTTGCAAGTAGCCCATGAATGTACACCTCAGGTAAAAAGGTCAAGAGGTACTCTACTATACTCTCAGTATGAAAACTTCACTATGAAAGAAGGAGAGACTATTCAAGAGATGTACACAAGGTTCACAACCTTGACTAATGAACTGAAGTCTCTTGGAAGAATCATTCTTGAAGAGGACAATAAAGATGGATGGTCCAAAGAAGGAGAGGAGTCTAGCCCTAAGAATCACTGAGAGAGCAGATCTGGAAGATGATGAGATGGCCATGATCACCAAAGAATTCAGAAACTTTCTCATGAGGAAGAAAGGCATCTCTAGAGGAGGAAACTACAACAAAGCAAAGGCTCCAGAAAGACCAACCAACGAGGGATGCTATAAATGTGGTAAGACTGACCATCTCATTAAAAACTGTCCTCAGTGGGAAGTAGAGTGGAAAAGGGAAAGATATGAGAGAAGGAACATGAGGAAGGAACATTTTCAACCCAAGACAACCACAACAAAGGCTATGGTTGCTACTTTGGAGGAAAGTTCAGATGAAGAATCAGAAGATGGGGAGACTGAAGATCAAGCGCTCATGGCAATTGGAGAATCTGACAAGGAATCACATGAAGAACCAGAGGTAAGTATCTCTCATCTTAAAAACAAAGTAAAGTTCCTATCTAAGGAAAAACTCTCTGAGTTGCTACTTAATTTCATAGATGATTCTGAGGAAACAACCAAATAGAAGGATCAACTATCTAAAGAATGTGAAATGCTAAAAGCAAAATGCATAAACCTGAAAATCAGAGTCAGTGAATCTGAAAAGAAAAACACTAACTTGTTGAACCAGGTTCATCCTCTCGAAACTGAGATTCTAGAACTAAAATCTAAAAACTTAAAGCAAAATCTAGGATCAAGTAAAAAGGTTGTTGATCATTCTCATATCATGTTAGAAGAAAACATAGGAAAATTAAAAGATAAGATGTATGCCAAAGACAAAAAAATAAGAACTCTTAATGAACAACTTGGCAAAATCAAACATGAATTAGATCGAACATGTAAATGGAATAAATCCTCTAACGCCCTGATATGGCATCAAGAGAATCATAGTAGCAACAGGAGAGGGATTGGCTTTGGAAGTCAATTTCCCAAGTGGGATCCCAAAAACAAGTATCTCACTCTTCCTGAGAATAAAATCTGCACCCATTGTGGTAAGACTGGACACCAAAAATATGAGTGTATCGCAAAAGAGCAGGCCAGACGAAAAAATGAGAGGTTTGTAAAAGGGAAAAACTGGCTACCAAATTGGGCCAGGAAAAATTTGATTCATCCATTCTCTCATAGAAAAGGACCCAAACTAGTTTGGGTTCTTAAGACTAACCTCTGATTCTTTTTGTAGGTTCAAGTGAGAGGAGGCAGCCAAATTTGGTATTTGGATAGTGGCTGCTCAAAGCATATGACTGGGAAAATGGAACAGTTCCTTTCACTTGAAAGTCTCAAAGGAGGAAATGTCTCCTTTGGAAACAAAAATAAAGGTGAAATTATTGGGGTTGGTAAGGTAGGTAAGGATGACACACAATCCATTGAACATGTGTATCTAATAGATGGCTTGAAATATAGCTTGATCAGTGTATCACAACTGTGTGGCAGAGGTAACCCGGTTGCTTTTACTTCCACAAAATGTATTGTGATTAACCTGCTTACTGACAGGATTGTTTTGCAGGGAAAAAGAATGAATAACATCTATGTCATAGACTTGTCCACACTGTCTGAAAATGAACTCACTTGCCTAAGTGTGTTGGACAGTGATCCCCTCCTATGGCACAAACGACTTGGTCATGCGAGCCTAACTCAACTTAACAAACTAGTCTCTAAGGACTTAGTAGTAGGACTTCCTAACATTAAGTTCAAGGAGGACAAAGTTTGTGAGGCATGTGCTAGGGGGAAGCAGGTAAGGTCCTCTTTCAAAAGTAAGAAAATAGTCAGTACCGCCAGGATGTTGGAACTGGTTCATATGGACTTATGTGGTCCTATGAGAACTCTGAGTAGATATGGTAAGAGATATGTGATGGTGCTAGTTGATGATTATTCAAGGTTCACTTGGACCTTATTCCTGGCATCTAAGGATGAAGCATTTGATATGTTCACCTCATTTGTCAAGAAAACTCAAAATCAATTAGGACATCAACTAGCATCAATAAGATCTGACCATGGTACTGAATTTGAGAATATTAAGTTTGCTGAGTTCTGTGATGAACATGGTGTTAATCATAACTTTTCTGCTCCTAGAACCCCACAGCAAAATGGGGTTGTTGAAAGGAAAAACAGAACTCTTGAAGACATGGCAAGAACCATGCTTCTATCTAGCAAACTACCTCACAGCTTCTGGGCTGAAGCAATAAACACTGCTTGTTACATAATCAATAGATGCATGACCAGACCTCTGGTAGAGAAAACTCCCTATGAATTACTTAAAGGGAGAAAGCCCAACATATCCCACTTTAGGGCTTTTGGATGCAAGTGTTTTGTACATAATAATGGCAAAGATTCCCTAGGAAAATTTGACCCCAGAAGTGATGAGGGAGTATTCTTGGGATATTCATCACATAGTAAAGCTTATAAAGTGTATAATAAAAGAACAATGTGTGTAGAAGAAAGTATACATGTTGTCTTTGATGAAACTAAAATTCTTCCTGAGAGACAGGAACCTGAAGATGAAGAGCTTGGACTGATAAGAAGCAGTGATCACACTGAAGCAAGCATGAAAGGTGGAACAGGTAATGGACCATGTTCAACTACCCTAAGCATCATGACAGGGGGAACTCAACATATGCAAATTGTCCCTGATCCTGCTCTACAACAACAAGACACCATGGAATTATCTAGGAATGAACAACTAGTACTCAAACCACACAGATATCAGAGTTCTCACCCTCTTGAGAACATCATTACAGATTTGGCATCCGGAATCAAAACAAGATCATCCTTGAAAAATTTGTGTGCGTTTGATGCCTTTCTATCCATGATCAAACCAAAGAACATTGGGGAAGCCCTACAAGATGCTGATTGGGTAAATTCCATGCAAGAAGAGCTGAATCAGTTTGAAAGAAGTCAAGTATGGCACTTGGTACCCAGGCGACTAGAGAGATCAGTGATTGGCACCAAATGGGTCTTTAGGAACAAGCTCGATGAGGATGGAATTGTTACAAGCAATAAGGAAAGACTAGTTGTTCAAGGGTATAGTTAAGAAGAAGGAATTAACTATGATGAGACCTTTGCCCATGTGGCAAGACTGGAGGCAATCAGACTTCTTATAGCCTTTGCTGCACACATGGAATTCACTCTTCATCAGATGGATGTTAAGAGTGCCTTTCTCAATGGCTATCTGAAGGAAGATGTATTTGTCAAGAAGCCTCCAGTTTTTGAAAGCAAGGAGTCACCTGACCACGTATACAAACTCGAAAAGGCTCTATATGGTCTCAAACAAGCACCAAGAGCATGGTACAAAATATTATCAAAATTCCTGCTAGAACATGGGTACAAATGAGGCAAAATTGATAGTACTTTGTTCTTAAGGGAAAACAAGGTAAGGATCTTCTAGTTGTGCAAATATATGTGGATGATATCATATTTGGAGCGACCTTTAAGAAATTGAGCAAGGAATTTGCTATGCTAATGGGAAGTGAGTTTGAGATGAGCATGATGGGTGAGCTAAACTTTTTCTTAGGCTTGCAAATTATGCAAAACTCAAATGGAACAATGGTCCACCAACAAAAGTATGTGAAAGAATTGCTCAAGAAGTTTAAAATGGAAGACTCAAAAGAAATAGACACTCCCATATCCACAACTATAAAATTTGATATGGATGAACCTAGTTCATCTGTTGATCAGAAGGTATATAGAGGGATGATTGGGTCTCTATTGTAACTCACTGCCAGCAGACCTGATATTGTGTTTAGTATGGGATTATGTGCTAGATTTCAGGAAAATCCAAAGGAGTCCCACCTCATTGCAGTAAAGAGAATTTTGAGATATTTGAAAGGCACCACTTATTTATGACTTTGGTATCCTAAAGGTAGTAATTTTGACCTTGTAGGATATGCTGATGTTGATTATGCAAGATTCCTGGTTGACAGAAAAAGTACTTCAGGTATGGCTCACTTTTTGGGTTCATGTCTTGTGTCTTGGGCTACAAAGAAATAAAATTCAGTAGCCTTGTCTACTGTTGAGGCTGAATATGTGGTTGCTGCCTCATGGTGTGCCTAGTTGTTATGGATCAAACAACAACTCATGGACTTTGGTATTGATGTGGGATGCATTCCTATATTTTGTGGTAACACTAGTGCTATTAGTATGGCGAAGAACCTGGTTCATCACAAAAAGACTAAGCACATAGATGTTAGACACCATTTCCTAAGGGATAATTATGAAAAAGGAATAATCTCAATTGAATTTTGTGCTACTGATCATCAAATTGCTGATATATTCACTAAAGCACTTAGTAGGGAGCATTTTGAGAGAAACATGCTGGAATTAGGGATGATTAAGATCACCTGATTGAAGAGAAAGAAATTTTTTTTATATAAATAAATTTTTGGCTAGAAAATTTGTAGGTACTTAATCAGATTAACATTTGCTTAGCATCATGTCTTTATATCCATACTCTTGTGCCATGTATTAATATGATTTCCTGGATACTAATAATGTTTATCTATCTTTGTAAATTGAGGCAAAATAAGGACTTCAACACGATGAACCTGGTTCATCTCTGGTTGTTCATATGTCTGACGAGGTACGTGCTCATCTCCACACAATTATTGAACTAATTACAGTCACACATGAGCAGGATTCTATCTATATTTGGTTCATTTCAAAGTCCTTGTACTAATCCCTAAATGAACCTGTTCCAAGAAATCCTTGTACTAATCCCTAGGGAACTCTTAATAGTCAAATCAATGACACTCCTACAACTATTAGATTTCCACTTGAATAAATTTTCTACCCGTTGTATAATTAATAGCCATATCTTATATAAGGGTCATCATTACTCTCCTCTTCATAAAGTAACCGTCGAACCTAGATCATTAGTCTTCAAACCCAAAAACTTATCACTCTTTCTTTTCTTCCTAAACTTCACTCATAATCATGTCTTCACCACCATCTGCTTCATCTGCTTCATCTTCTTCATCACCAAATCATGATTACAATGGAGGGAACTATGAATCAGATTCAAATTCTCCATCGGTATACAATTCTCAATCTTCAGAAAAAACCTCAACTCCTGCAAACCCTCCTATTCCTGAAAACCATCATGTTCCAAAACCCACATCTAACCCTAACCCAACCCCTCCTGGTCGTCGTGTAAAGGTTCTTGCCAGAAAATCAGTGGCTTCTGGGTCATGTGCAAAATTCTTGGAGGCAATTCTGCAGGCTGAAAAGGATAATAAGTCAGAATCATCAAGTGAATCCTTTAAGTTAGCCAAAGAGGATGAAGCACCTGGTTCATCAAATTCTGAACAAGGTAATCTTGATGCAATTTCTGAGTCTGCTAATGTTGACAACAAGTTTGTTCTAGTTGAGTCAGTAGAGGATGTTGAAGTTCCTAGTAGGCAAAGAAAATTGGAAAAAGGAAAAGTTCATGAGGAAAAGAGATTTGGGGAGGATAGTACTACATTGACTATTTGTGGTCCCATTCCTGAGAAGGCTGGAGAAGATGTCACAGAGTTAGGGGGAAGTGTAGTCGAGGAAGCAGCGGCAGTTCTAACAAGCTTAAAGAAAGGAGTAGATGAACATCGTTCATCTGGGGATGAAACATTGGCTGAAAGGCTAAGGAAACTGGGGGAGTCCTATAACCCCAAGAAAAGGAGGACTCAAAAGTCCAAGAAGGCTACTAATCCAGTTCCCTCTAAGAAGAGAAAAAATTTTGTAGCTGCTGAGGCTCCTGTTCCTAAGGTGCGTGCTACACGTAGTGCTGTGAGAGAGGAAAAAGAACTGCTTGAGAAGGCTTTGCTTGAGAGCAAGAAAAAGAGAGTTGCAAAGGGAAAGGCTAAAGTAGGAGAACTTGTGGAGACTGTTGTGGTTGAAGAGGATACGATGGACCTGGTACATCATGAGGAGTAGACTACTCCTGTTGTGGTTGAGGCACCAAAATCAAAAAGGGATAAGGCTTCTTCGAAGAAGTCAGCTACAGTGTCTGCCACACTCAAAAAATCTGTTAAAAGGACCAGGTCCAAAGCAAGAAAGGTGAAGGTTGTTGAAAAAGATGATGATAGAGAGTGGAGTGGAGAAGATGAGGGGGAAGTTGGTGAGATGGCTACTGACAGAATCACCTTTTTTGGTAAAAGAACAATTCTGAAGAGAAAGTTGGTGAAGGATCTTGAGGAACCTGGGATGAGATACTTGCTAGACACACTGGATGTTCAGGGGTGGAAGAACGTGGTTCTTCATATTGAAGGACGATTGGCTAGAGCTGAACTGATGAAATTCATGGGTAATGCAGTGGTCAAAGACGGCAGAGTCACTACCACAATCAAAGGAATTCAAGTCTCCTTTGATTCTAAAGAACTCGGAGAAATTCTGCAAATTCCTGCTGAGGGCTACGAGGATTACACGAGGAAAATATGACCTAGTTTAGATGGGATGGACTCAGCAATCAATATTACCAGATTCTTTAGTGACAATGAAAGGGAAATTGAACCTAGGCCAGTCTACAAAAGTGAAATGAAGTCAGAACACAAGTTGCTCTTCGAGTTTGTCATCAAGTTCTTGCTGCTAAGAAAAGAAAGAAGGCACATAGCCAACTATATGGATCTGACCTTGATGGAATGTTTGTTTAAGGGTAAGAAGATAAATTGGCCAGCCTTCATCATCCAACTCTTGGACAGAGTAGTGAATGGAACAAAAGAACATTTAATCCCATATGGCTTTATTCTGACAGTTGTGCTTGCTCATTTTGATGTTCTTGTGAAAAGGGTTGAGATGGCTACTGCCAAGGACTATTTTGGGAAGGATACTTTGCTGACTTGCGATTATACTGTCAATATTCCTGCAGATGAACCTGGTTCATCTAGGAAGCAGCATGTCAACAGCAAAGTTAGAACTCCAGTGCAGGAAAGCGAGATCAAGGATATGGAAATCCTTCGTTTGAAGTCTCGTTTGATTGAGGTTGAAGCTGAGCGGGATGCTCTCAAGGCTGAATTATAAAAAGAGAAGGAAAAGAATGAGGGTGTTCTTAATCAGATGCTTTCTCCTCTACAAACCAAGACCACAACCTCCACTGCACCTTCCCATTCTTAGGCTTCTTAGAGCTTCCTTAAACCCTCTTTAGACCAGTTGTTATGCTTCTTTTGTTCTTATTTCGTTTTGCTCATGGTTAGGGCTGTTTTTGTTTTGTTTGTATGGTGTTTGATGTACGTTCCTAATCAGTGAATTTTTGTTGTTTTGTTATTGACTTGTGTCAATTTCTTAGATAGCTTACATTTATTGGTTTCTTATGATGATTAATCATGTTTGCACCTGCAGTAGCCTCAATGGCCATGAGTAATTTTTAACAACACTGGTTAGTATAGGTCGGTTCGGCGCATTGAAATCGAATTCAAGAACTTGAAAATTCTTAAGTTGATTCTAGGGGTTTTGAGGAGTGATTTTGAGTTTTAGCGTGGCTTTGGGTGTTCCGAAGGATCGAGAAAGTATGTAATATGATTTAGCTTGTTGGTATAATTTCATAGGGGTTCAGGTGAGCCCAAGTGCCTCCCGGTCACCAAACGGGGCCAAAAACTAGCAGTTTCAGCTGCCGGTGCACCAGGTTTGGTGTGACCGCAGGTGCGGTTGCCCAGATCGCAGGTGCGTGACCGCTCCTGCGGTCGAGGCCTCGCAGGTGCGACTCCCAAGAGGAAATTCCTACCTTCGCAGGTGCGGACCCTTCTCCGCAGGAGCGGGTCTGCTGGTGCAGAATTTCTACCGCAGGTGCGATCCCCAGACTCCTTGCCAAAATCCGCAGGTGCGACCAATGGCACGCAGGTGCGGGACCGCAGGTGCGAGACCGCAGGTGCGAGACCGCAGGTGCAGTCCTCGAGCCACAGGTGCGAGGTCACTGAAGGTAGTGAGCCAATTTAATTCGGGACTCAACCATTTTTCATCACTTTCTTCTCCTCCATTGGCGATTTTGAGAGCTTTCATGAGGGTATTCGGCCTAGCTACTAAAGGTAAGTAATTTCCATTTAAATGATAGATTATTACACTAAATCTTAGGTAGATTAACACCTAATTAGTGGAAATTAAAGGGGTTAGGGTGAAAACCTAGGGTTGATGAACTTTAGGAAATTTCACCACCTTTTTACCATGAAATCATGTAAAAACTATATATTAATGGCCCTTAGGCTATGGGTAAGTGTTTTCTTCGAAAATTTTCGGAATCCGAGCATGTGGGCCCGGGGGTGTATTTTGGGATTTCTTCAATAAAGATGAATTGGCTAAGCTAGTAAGAAAACTTCATACTTTTGAGTGTATATTGACGAATTTATATAATATTTGACTAGATTCGAGTCCTCGAGTGTAGAGTTTGGAATTTCGTGCACGTTCTTGACCTGGGAAGTAGGTTCTACGCGAGGTGAGTCTCTTTTCTAACCTTGTAAGAGGGAATTGTCCCCATAGGTAATCATAAATGATTGAATTGTCCTTATTTGCAGGGGCTACACACGCACGAGGTGACGAGAGTCCGTGCGTAGCTACTACTATGTTATGCCGGGTAGTCTTTAGGACTTACAAACATGCTTATATGCCTTACTTGTATCCCTGCATGTATTCCTAGTCGATTATTATCCTTGAAACTAGCATGAGAAAATGGAAGGTTAGACTAAATCTTGTTGTTGCCATGATTCCTATTTTTCCAAGTATAGCTCCATATTTCCTGAATTTCCCAAAAATTCTGTGTATGTATACGTGCACCCGTGTCGCATGTATGATTCGTGAGCGGGGTAGCCTTATATTATGTCAACCACGTCGCATGATCGATTCGCGAGTGGGGTAATAGATGCATCTATGGTTCGAGCCGTTCGACCCTTCGGCAGTGCACATTTAAATTTTCGCGTCGCTTCAGCCGTACGCCTCGGCATACTATATGTTATGTATTTGACTAAGAGTCTTATTAATATTGTCAAATGAATTTTTCTATGTGGTAGTGGGCTTTGGACTTGTATTAGTGTTGTTATTTGACACTTGCGGTAGGTGGTAGTTCATATACTTGATATTCCATGTCTACTTGATTTCCATAATTGCTAATCCTGATTAAACCTGTTTAATTATATTATTGCTAATGACCCTAGTGAGCAATACGTCTACCTCTCGTCACTACTTCTTTGAGTTTAGACGGGATACTCACTGGGTACATATTTGTTTATATGTACTCATGCTACGCTTCTATACTTAATTGTACAGGTTCTGAGGTTGGTGCATCTGGTTATCATACCGGAGCGCGATCGTGAGAGTACTTACTGGACTAGAATACACGGTGAACTTCTCTTCCCGCCGTTCCTAAGCAGCACTGTGGAGTTTCTATTATTTTTGAATATTTTATTCTACCCCTTTCAGAAAATTGTATATTTGCTTTGTCTACTTTGTATATTCCACTAGTCGCCTGTGGACTTGTGACACTAGGTCTTGGCACGCGTAGTTGGTTTTTCTAATATTTTTGGCTGCACTAAATATCTTGGCAAATGATCTTTTGGGTTCATTTAATCAAGTTGCATCACTTGACCGTTTTCTTAAAATGATTCTAAATCTAAAATTTGTCAAGCACTTGAATATTTAAATAAGTAAAGTAATCTCTCTAGTAAACTGATGTTGGCTTGCCCTACTCCGGTGTTGGGCGCCGTCACAACCTGAGCTGGAATTTGGTCAGTGACAAAATGGTATCATTGTTCTCGGTTTTGCGGATCGATACGGAGACGTCTATATTTATCTTCGAGAGGCTATAGGGTGTTAAGAAATCTCTCTTTATTCTTATTCTATCATGCAATTGATGGTCTTACTTCTCATTATTCTATTCTCTCACAGATGGTGAGGACTCGGGCAGTTGATATTCCAGACCCGGGAGATGTCGCTACCCCCGCCATCTGAGGCCGTGGCCAAGGCCGGGGGAGGGCACAGGCCCGAGGTAGGGGACGAGGGCGTCCCAGAGTTTCTCCATTAGCACCTCTAGAGGATGCTATCATCGAGGAGTAGGACGAGATACCTCCAGAAGATCCTGCCCCAGTAGATTTCATGATTGCACCAGGATTTCAGGAGATCATGGGTCGTATGATGCGGCTCATGGACACTATGACCCAGGATGGTTTATTTCCAGCGGATCTTGCCACTTCTCAGGCGGGAGGGGGAGCTCAGACCCCTACCGTCCAGGCCGCATGTCATGCAGTGGCAGTATATCAGACTTCGGGTACTCTACCTGTGGGTGGAGCACAACCAGCAGTAGCAGCACCAGAGCTCAGACCGGCTGCGGACGGCGATCCGCAGAAGCTACTTGATAGATGGACTCGATTGCACCCTCCGGTTTTCTAAGGTCAGAAAGGCGAGGATGCCCATGGCTTTATTGATAGGTGTAGGGACAGATTGCACAACATGAGGATTTTGGAGTCCCATGGAGTCGACTTCACTACTTTCCAGCTAGAGGGCAGGGCCCGCAGATGGTGGCAGTCATTTATCCTTGGTAAGTCAGCAGGTTCCCCTACTATCATATGGGAGCAAGTCACATAGCTGTTCCTAGACAGGTATATTCCACCCTCTGAGATAGAGGAGCTGCGGTACCAGTTTCAGCAGCTGGAGCAAGGGCAGATGTTAGTGATAGACTACGAGGCCAGGTTTTCAGAGTTATCTCGCCATGCCCTTATGATTCGTCCTACAAATGCTGAGAGAGTGCGGAGGTTTGTAGCTAGATTGCACTCAGGTGTTAGGGAAACATGGCCCGAGAGATGGAGATGAGTACTTCTTATCAGCTTGTTGTCGAGATAGCTCACCGAATTTAGGGTTACCGATCGAGGGGCAGAGAGCAGGGTCAGCAGGACAAGAGAGCTAGATTTTCTGGAGATTTCAGAGGTGCCCCAGCCAGGGGTAGAGGTCAGCTCTGTAGGGGCCAACCCAGTAAGCCTCCATATTCATCTCCTCCACCACCTTCTTATGGTGCTCCAGTGAGAGCTTATTTCAGCGCCATGCTGGAGAGTTCTTACCGCCCACCAACTATTCAGGGTCCCTCCGGCGGGTATTCAGGTCATCAGGGGTCTCCTAGTCCTTACTTCAGTGCCATGCCAGAGAGTCTTCATTGTCCCCCAGCTATTCAGGGTTCATCTTCAGGGCAGCAGGCCATGCCTCCAGCGAGCTGTTATGAGTGTGGGGATTCAAGCCATATGAGGAGGACTTGTCCCAGGCTTAGGGGCAAGGCCATTCAGCAGAGTTACCAGCCCGCACTCCCAGCACTGGTGCCCCGTCCACCTAGAGGTGGAGGACAGGCTGGTAGAGGTCGTCCCAGAGGTGGAGGCCATGCACGGGGAGCTCAGCTAGCTCCTATTCATTCCAGTGGAGGTCAGTCTTCAGGTACTCCAGCCAGATTCTACGGCATTCTGGCCCGAGCAAATGTAGTGGCCTCAAATGCCATGATCACAAGTATTATTTCAGTATGTGGTAGAGAGGCATCAGTGTTATTTGACCCAGGATCTACTTATTCATATGTTTCATCCTTGTTTGCTTATTTTCTGGATGCTCCTCGTGATTCCTTGCAATCTCCTATATATGTATCCACTCCCGTTGGTGATTCTGTACTGGTAGACTGGATTTATCGATCTTGCGTGATCACATTCTATGGGTTCGAGATTAGAGCGGACCTCCTATTGCTCAATATGGTTGATTTTGAGATTATCCTGGGCATGGATTGGCTATCTCCTCATCATTCCATCTTGGATTGCCTTGCCAAGACGGTTACTTTGGCTATGCTTGAGTTGCCTAGGTTGGAGTGGACAGGTTCCCCGGTTAGTGCATCCAGTAGAGTTATTTCCTTCCTGAAGGCTCGACATATGGTCGAGAAGGGTTGTTTGGCGTATCTTGCTTATGTGCGGGACACCGCCGCCGAGTCTCCGACGATTGATTCAGTGCCCGTTGTTCGAGAGTTTGCTGATGTATTCCCTTCAGACCTTCCAGGCATGCCTCCGGATCATGATATTTATTTCTACATTGATTTAGCTCCAGATACTCAGCCTATGTACATTCCCATGTACCGTATGGCTCCTAAGGAGTTGAAGGAACATCTAGAGGAGTTGTTGGCTAAGGGTTTTATCAGACCAAGTGTATCAATGTGGGGTGCTCCAATTCTATTTGTGAAGAAGAAGGATGGGTCCATGTGATGTGTATTGATTACCGCCAGCTGAACAAGGTCACCATCAAATACAAGTATCCATTATCGCGCATTGATGATTTGTTCGACTAGCTGTAGGGTACCAGGGTGTTTTCTAAGATAGACTTGAGATCGGGCTATCATCAATTGAAGATTCGGGCCTCAGATGTCCCGAAGACTGCTTGTCGTACGAGATATGGCCACTATGAGTTCCTGGTGATGTCCTTTGGCTTGACAAATTCTCCAGCATAATTTATGGATTTGATGAATAGGGTGATTCTTTTGTCATCGTCTTCATTGATGACATCTTGATTTACTCACGTAGCCTGGGAGAGCACGAGCAGCATTTGAGAGTTGTGCTCCAGACTCTGCGAGAACAGAAACTATATGCTAAGTTCTCCAAGTGTGAGTTTTGGTTGGATTCTGTGGCATTCTTAGGACATGTAGTATCCGGAGAGGGTATCAAGGTTGATCCTAAGAAGATTGAGGCAGTTCAGGGTTGGCCACGTCCTACTACTGCTACAGAGATCAGGAGTTTCTTGGGTCTAGGAGGCTACTATCGGCGATTTTTGGAGGGATTTTCATCCATTGCAGCCCTATTGACCAGGTTGACTCAGAAGAATGCTCCATTTCGGTGGTCCGACGAGTGTGAGGCGAGCTTCCAGAAGCTCAAGACGGCATTTACCTCAGCACCAGTTCTGGTATTGTCATCCGGTTCTCGGATGTACACAGTGTATTGTGATGCTTCACGTGTTGGCTTGGGATGTGTGTTGATGCAGGAAGGGAGAGTTATTGCTTAAGCTTCGCGCCAGCTGAAGGTTTGAGAAGAATTATCCGGTGCACGATTTGGAGTTGGCGGCGATCGTTCATGCTCTTAAGATTTGGAGGCATTACTTATATGGGGTGTCTTGTGAGGTTTATACAGACCACCGCAGCTTGCAGCACTTGTTCAAGCAAAGGGATTTTAATTTGAGGCAGCGCAGGTGGCTTGAGTTGCTGAAGGATTATGATATCACCATCCTTTATCATCCGGGTAAGGCGAATATATTAGAAGATGCTTTGATCAGGAAGGCGGAGAGTATGGGTAGTTTGGATTTCATTGCAGCGAAGGAGAGACCTCTAGCCTTGGACATTCAGTCCCTGGATAATCACTTGGTGAGATTAAATCCTTCAGAGCCTCGCCGAGTTCTTGCACATGTAGTGGCTCATTCTTCGTTATTGGAGGAGATTAAGGCTCGGCAGTATAATGATCCACGCTTGGCAGAGCTACGGGAGACAGTGGTTCAGGGTGGTGCCAAGGAGGTTACCATTGGCAAGGATGGTGTTCTGAGACTTCAGGGTCGGTTGTGTGTTCCTAATGTTTATGGCTTGAGGCAGAGGATTCTAGAAGAGTCACATAGTTCACGGTATTATGTTCATCCTAGTGCTACGAATATGTATCGTGATCTGAAGCAGCATTTCTGGTGGAGGTGGATGAAGAAAGACATTGTGGAGTATGTGGCTAAGTGTCTTAACTGCCAGCAGGTTAAGTATGAGCATCAGAGGCCAGGAGGCCTACTTCAGCATATGCCCATTCCTGAGTGGAAGTGGGAGCGCATCACTATGGATTTCGTGGTTGGTTGCGTCGGACCTTGCGGAAGGTTGACGCGGTTTGGGTCATTGTGGATAGATTTACCAAATCGGCGCATTTTATGCCGATGTGTACTATGTATACTTCTGAAAGGCTAGCCCAGATTTACATTCGAGAGATAGTCTGGTTGCATGGTGTGCCGGTGTCCATTATATCAGATCGAGGTCCTCAATTCACCTCGCACTTCTGGAGAGCAATGCACAATGAGATGGGTACTCAGATAGACCTCAGCACAACATTTCATCCGCGGATTGATGGTCAATCGGAGCGTACGGTTCAGATATTGGATGACATGCTCAGAGCACGTGTGATTGATTTTGGGGGTCAGTGGGACCAGTTCTTACCTTTGGCCGAGTTTGCTTACAATAATAGTTATCAGTCCAACATTAAGATGGCTACATTTCAGGCTTTATATGGTCGGCGATGTCGTTCTCCTATCGGGTGGTTTGAGCCTGGCGAGGCTAAGTTATATGGCACGGACCTGGTGAGAGATGACTTGGAGAAGGTGAAGTTGATTTAGGAGAGGCTCCGCATAGCACAGTCCAAACAGAAGAGCTACACGGATCAGAGGGCACGTGATGTGTCATTTGTGGAGGCCGATAAGGTTTTGCTGAAGGTTTCGCCGATGAAGGGCATTATGAGATTTGGGAAGAAGGGCAAGCTGAGCCCGAGGTTTATAGGTACTTTCGAGGTATTGAGGCGTGTTGGAGAGGTTACCTATGAGCTTGCTCTACCTCCCCACTTATCGGGAGTCCATCCGGTCTTTCATGTATCCATGCTCCGGAGGTATCACGCTGACTTCTCTCACGTGGTTGATTTCAGCACTATTCAGTTGGATGAGAGATTGGGCTACCAGGAGGAGCCAGTTGCCATTATTGACAGACAAGACCGCCAGTTGAGGTCCAAGAGAGTTTCTGCAGTGAGGGTCCAGTGGAGAGGCCAACCAGTTGAGGAGGCAACTTGGGAGTTCGAGGAGGACATGCAGAGCAGATATCCACACTTATTCAGCACTTCAGTTATGATTCTAGACCCGTTCGAGGATGAAAGTTTGTTTAAGAGGTGGAGAATCTAACGAACCGATCGGTCATTTTTCATATTCGGACACCGTTCCCCTAAATAAGACTTCCTGTAGTGGCTTTCAGTGATTCATGACTTGCGGGGACGAGTGGTTCGGGGTTCTGAGGTGTATAAGGTAATATAGGAACACTTGGTTCCTTAAGATTTGGCTTTAAGGCCAAGTTTGACTTCGGTCAACATTCGGAGTAACGACCTTAGAATCAAGTTTTTCGGATTCCAGTAGCTTCATATGATGATTTCGGACTTGTGCGTATGTCCGGAATGGGTTTTGGATGACTCGGGAGCGTTTCGACGCCAAATAGCGAAAATAGAGTTTCCTTAAGTTCATAATTTGGTTTGGAACATGTTTTTGAGTTATCGAGGTCCGAACAGAATTCCGAGACCGGGAATAGTTCCGATATGTCATTTATGACTTGTTTGAAAATTTTGGTGTCATTCCGAGTAGTATAGGTCGATTCGGCGCATTGAAACCGAATTAGAGAACTTGAAAATTCTTAAATTTGATTCTAGGGGTTTTGAGGAGTGCTTTTTAGTTTTAGCGTGGTTTTGGGTGTTTCGAAGGCTCGAGCAAGTCTGTAATTTGATTTAGGACTTGTTGGTATAATTGCACGGGGGTTCGGGCGGGCCCAAGTGCCTCCCGACCACCAAACGGGGCCAAAACCTAGCAGTTTCAGCTGCTGGTGCACCAGGTCTAGTGTGACCGCAGGTGCGGTTGCCAAGATCGCAAGTGCGAGACCGCTCCTGAGGTCGAGGCCTCGCAGGTGCGACTCCTAGGAGGAAATTCCTACCTTCACAGGTGCGGACCCTTTTCCGCAGGAGCGGGTCCGCTGGTGCGGAATATCTACCGCAGGTGCGAGCCCCAGGCTCCTTGCCAAAATCCGCATGTGCGGTCCTCGAGCCGCAGGTGCGAGGTCACTGAAGGCAGTGAGCCCATTTAATTCGCGACTCAACCATTTTTCATCACTTTCTTCTCCTCCATTGGTGATTTTGATAGCTTTCAAGAGGGTATTCGGCCTGCTACTAAAAGGTAAGTAATTTCCATTTAAATGCTATATTATTACACTAAATCTTAGGTAGATTAACACCTAATTAGTGGAAATCAAAGGGGTTAGGGTGCAAACCTAGGGTTGATGAACTTTAGGGAATTTCACCACCTTTTTACCATGAAATCATGTAAAAACTATATATTAATGGCCCTTTAGCTAAGGGTGAGTGTTTTCTTCAAAAATTTCCGGAATCCGAGCATGTGGGCCCGGGGGTGTATTTTGGGATTTCTTCAATAAAGATGAATTGGCTAAACTAGTAAGAGAATTTCATACTTTTGAGTGTATCCTGACGTATTTATATAATATTTGACTAGATTCGAGTCCTCGGGTGTAGAGTTTGGAGTTTCGGACGCGTTCTAGACCCGGGAAGTAGGTTTTACGTGAGGTGAGTCTCTTTTATAACCTTGTAAGAGGTAATTGTCCCCATAGGTAATTATAAATGATTGAATTGTCCTTATTTGCAGGGGCTACGCACGCACGAGGTGACGAGAGTACGTGTGTAGCTACTACTATGTTATGTCGGGTAGTCTTTAGGACTCACAAGCATGATTATATGCCTTACTTGTATCCCTGCATGTATTCCTAGTCGATTATTATCCTTGAAACTATCATGAGAAAATGGAAGGTTACACTAAATCTTGTTGTTTCCATGATTCCTGTTTTTCCAAGTATGAACTCCATATTTCCTGAATTTCCTAAAAATTCTGTGTATGGATACGAGCACCCATGTCGCATGTATGATTCTTGAGCGGGGTATCCTTATATTATGTCAACCACGTTGCATGATCGATTCGCGAGCGGGGTAATATATGCATCTATGGTTCGAGCCGTTCGACCCTTCGGCAGTGCACATTTAAATTTTCCCGTCGCTTCGGCCATACGCTTCGGCATACTATATGCTATGTATTTGACTGAGAGTCTTATCAATATTGTCAAATGAATTGCTCTATGTGGTAGGGGGCTTTGGACTTGTATTAATGTTTTTATTTGACACTTGCGGTAGGTGGTAGTTCATATACTTGATATTCCATGTCTACTTGATTTTCATAATTGCTAATCCTGATTAAACCTGTTTAATTATATTATTTCTAATGACCCTAGTGAGTAATACGTCTACCTCTTGTCACTACTTCTTCGATTTTAGACGGGATACTCACTGGGTACATATTTGTTTATATGTACTCATGCTACGCTTCTGTACTTAATTGTATAGGTTCTGAGGTTGGTAAATCTGGTTATCATACCGGAGCGTGATACTGAGAGTACTTACTGGACTAGACTACACGGTGAGCTGCTCTTCCCAATGTTCCTCAGCAGCACTGT
This sequence comes from Nicotiana paniculata, assembly GCA_005239505.1. NCBI lineage: Eukaryota > Viridiplantae > Streptophyta > Magnoliopsida > Solanales > Solanaceae > Nicotiana > Nicotiana paniculata. The sequence goes on along the minus strand of ML314031.1, from coordinate 16,566 downwards.
GGAGTTTCTATTATTTTTGAATATTTTTGTCTACCCCTTTCAGAAAATTGTATATTTATTTTGTCTACTTTGTATATTCCACTAGTCGCCTGTGGACTTGTGACACTAGGTCTTGGCACGCATAGTTGGTTTTTCTAATATTTTTGGCTACACTACATATGTTGGCAAACGATATTTTGAGTTCATTTAATCAAGTTGCATCACTTGACCGTTTTCTTAAAATGATTCTAAATCTTAAATTTTTCAAGCACTTAAATATTTAAATAAGTAAAGTAATCTCGCTAGTAAACTGATGTTGGCTTGCCCGACTCCGGTGTTGGGCGCCATCACGACCTGAGTTGGAATTTGGGTCATGACAAAAAGCAAGAAAAATCGAATTCAAGCAGGAAAGGATGAAACTAGCAGCCAGGAACTCAAACATAGCAATTACAACTTCATACACAGGGAATATAAGGACCTAAGGATCCTAAGAAAAAAACCAACCTATTTGCAAATAAGTCCAAGTATGCACTCGTCACCTTGCGTATACGGGCTACAATCAGTATAGAAGACTCAAATCCTAAGGGGTAATTTCCCCCAAACAAGGTTAGTCAAGATACTTACCTCAACCGCTCAAATCAAACTTGAAATCACGTTCTTTCCATGAGTATCCGACTCCAAATGGACCAAATCTAATCAAATCAATAACATCATGTAAATAACACTACAAGCAACTAGTTTAACTAATAAATTCGAAGCTAAGACGTGAAATTAGGAAAATTGCCAAAAAAGTTCCCTGGGCCCATGTCTCGGAATCGAGTGAAAGTTACAAATTTAGAACACCCATTCCCACTCGAACTCACTCGAACAAGAATCATCGAAAACTGACGTCAAATTCTCATTAAATTCTCAGATTTCTATTTGGGGGAACCTTCCTCCCATTTTCATGATTTTTTTCACCCAAATTCATTGATTTGATTGAAGAAATTGCTATGGATTAATGATATACTAGTGAAATAAGGTTAGGAATCATTACCTATGAATCTTCTCCTCAAAACCCACTCAAAATCGTCAAATCCCGAACTCCAAATCGATTTTAGAAGTTATGAAATCAAACACTCAATTTTTCTTATTTCTACCCAGCGCTGCTCGCAACTGTGCTTCCAAGATCGCACCTGCGGTCCCGCTTCTGCTGAAATGATTAATCCCCTCAAAATCCACATCTACGGCACTTTCCTCGCAGATGCGGCTCCGCTTCTACGGTCCATGAGACGCACTTGCGACCACTAACCCCTAAGCCTAAAACCGCACATGCGACTCCTACCCTTGCTTCTGAGGAACCGCACCTGCGGTCCCACATCCTCAAGTCCGTAAATGAAAGGATCAGCAACACTAGCAATAGCCTAAGTCCAAATTTCGTCCCGTTGAGCATCCAAAACACACCCGAGGCCCCCCGGGACCTCAAACAAAACCACCAACCAACCCTAATACCCTATCCCAACTTAGTCGAGCCTTCAAAACACATCACATAACATCAAAATCGCCAATTATGCATGGATTCAAGCCTAAGAACTTATGAAATTTCCATAATCTACAACCGATGTCGAAACACGTCAAAACTAGTCTGAATGACCTCAAATTTTACACACACGTCATAAATGACACTACAGACCCACAGCCACTCTCGAAGTTCCATTTCCAGCACGATATCAAAATTTCACTTACCGGCCGAAATCGCCGAAATTCTAACTTTCGCCAATTCAAGCCTAAATCTACTACAGGCCTCGAAAACACAATCCACATACGCTCCTAACTCCGAAATCACCCTACGGAGCTAACGAAGTCGACATAATTCCATTCCAAATCCGTCTTCACACAGTTCCAACTATTGTCCGATTTCTAAAGCTTAAACTCATGTATAGGGACTATGTGTCCAAAAACTCTCCGAATTTCGCAACTAATAATTCCGACACGTCCCATAAGCAGATATAAAAGTGGGGAAAGCAGTTATTAGGGGATCAGGGCGCTAACTCTCAAAACGATCCACCAGGTCGTTACATTACCTATGACTTGGGGATGATATTTGGTGAAGAAATTCGTTCCTAGGGCTGTGGGGTTCAAAATTTTGCAGAAGAACAAGTCTACCCATTTTAGATATATTTTTCTGCCAGCTATTCTGCCTTGTTTATCATGCCAAATGATCCTGAAACTTGATTTTTTTGCCTCTAATGGATTCCTTGTGAACTTATAGTCAAGTTAGGCTTTTGAATCACTCAATTTAACCTTATAATGAAGGAGATATGTAGGTTTTAATATTTTCAAATAGTGCAGATTTTTAATACGTCGTCAGTGGAAATTTCGTAATTAACCTGAAAAGTCTGGCAACCTTAGTGAAATGACCATAAAATCCTCATACGATGTCCAAATTCGATGATTCTTTTCGCTACGGGTCCGTAATTACGATACGGATCTAAAAATTTATTCAAAACAGAAATCGGAGCTTATTTGGTCAGTATGATATCATTTATGCTTGAAGAAACGACGTGGAAGCATAAGAAAGAACGAGCGCAACACAACCCAAACCTATTTGAAACTCACCCGAGCCCTTGGGGATCTAAAAAAAACATGCACGAAACTCTAAAAGTATCATACAGACTTGATCGTGCGATCAAATCGTGAAAATAACATGTAAAACTATGAATTAAACATCAAAACTCATTATTTTTCTCAAGAACACTTAAAGTTCACTATTTATCAACCGGACATCCGAATCACGTCAAATAAATTCTGATTCTCACTAAATCTCGCAAACAAGGCTTAAATATCATAACAAACCTGTATCGAGCTCCGAAACTAAAATACGGGCCTGATACCAATGGTTTCAAACGTTAATTCAGTTCTTTATTTCATTAATAATTCAACAAAATAATTTCTTTCAAAAATTAATTTATAAGGTTTGGGACCTCGGAATTCATTTCCGGGCATACGCCCGAGTCCGATATTTTAATGTGGACCTCCCAGGATCGTCGGACACAGATCCGGGTTCGTTTACACAAAATGTTGGCCAAAGTCAACTATAATCAAATTTAAATTCTAGAAACACTATTTCTCATATTTTCACATAAAATCTTTCGGGTTTCACGCCCAGACTGTGCTCGCAAATCGAGGTATTTAAAATTAGTCTTTTTATGGCTATTAAGCATAGAACGGAGTCTAAATTCATAAAATGACCCCTTGGGTCATCACAATCTCCACCTCTAAAACAAATGTTCGTCCTCGAACTGACGTAGAAAATTACCTGAATTTACGAACAAGTGTGGATCTCTACTCTACATGTCTGACTCGGACTCCCAAGTAGCTGCGTCAACGGGCTGGCCTCTCCACTGCACTCAAACTGAAGGATAAATCTTAGATCTCAACTGACGAACATGCCGGTCTAAAATGGCTACTGGCTCCTCCTCATAAGTCAAGTCTTTGTCCAATTGGACAGAGCTGAAATCTAACACGTGGGACGGGTCACCATGATATTTCTAGAGCATAGACACGTGGAATACCGGATGAACTGAGGATAACCTTAGAGGCAATGCAAGTCTATAAGCTACCTCCCCCACTATATCAAGAATCTCAAATGGCCCGATATACCTAGGGCTCAACTTACCCTTCTTCACAAATCTCATAACACCCTTCATCGGCGACACACGAAGCAATACTCTCTCTCCAACCATGAATGCCACATCACGAACCTTACGATCGGCATAACTTTTTTGCCTAGACTGATCTGCACGAAGTCTCCCTTGAATAATCTTGACCTTATCTAAGGCCTCCTGAACTAAGTATGTACCCAACAACCGATCATCTCCCGGCTCAAACCATCAAACTGGAAATCTGCACCGTCTACCATATAACGCCTCATAAGGAGCCATCTGAATGCTCGACTGATAACTATTATTATAAGCAAACTCCGCTAACGACAATAACTAATCCCACGAACCTCCAAAGTCTATAACATAAGCGTAGAGCATATACTCCAATATCTGAATGGTAAGCTCGGACTGCTCGTCAGTCTGAGGGTGAAATGATGTACTCAACTCCACTTGGGTACCCAACTCACGTTGAAATGCCCTCCAAAAGTGCGAAGTAAACTGCGTACCCCAATCAGAAATGATAGGCAGGGCACACCATGAAGGCGAACTATCTCCTGAATATATAACTCAGCCAACCACTCTGAAGTATAAGTACTTGCCACAAGAATGAAATATGCTGATTTAGTCAGCCTATCCACAATAACCAAACCGCATCAAATGTCCTTTGAGTCCATGGGAGCCCAACAATGAAGTCCATAGTGATACACTCCCACTTACACTCAGGAATCTCTATATGCTGAAGCAAACCACCGGGTCTCTGATGCTCATACTTTACCTGCTGACAATATAAGCAACGAGCCACATACGCAACAGTGTTCTTTTTCATCCTTCTCCACCAATAATGTTGCCTCAAGTCTTGGTACATTTTGGCTGCACCGGGGTGAGTCGAATACTTAGAATTGTGAGCCTCCTCAAGGATCAAATCATGAAGGCCATCAACATTAGGCAGACATAACCGACCCTGCATCCTCAAAACACCATCATCTTCTACTGTAACCTGCTTGGCACCACCGTGACAAACTGTGTCCCTAAGGACCACCAAATGCGAGTCATCGTCCTGCCGCTCCTGGATACGCTCAATGAGAGAAGACCGAGCGACTGTACAAGCTAGAACACTGGTGGGTGAAATATTCAACCTCACGAATTGATTAGCCAACGTCTGAATGTCTGAATCCAACTGTCTCTCACCAACTGGAATATACGCAAGGCTGCCCATAGTCACCGCCTTTCTACTCAATGCATCAGCCACCACATTGGCCTTCCTAGGTGATACAATATGGTGACATCATAATCTTTTAGTAACTCTAACCATCTCCGCTGCCTCAAATTTAGATCTTTCTGCTTGAATAAGTACTAGAGACTACGATAGTCAGTAAAACCCTCACACGGCATGCCATAAAGATAGTGCCTCCAAATTATCAATGTATGAACAATGGCTGCCAACACTAAGTCATGAACATGGTAATTCTTCTCATGGACCTTCAGCTGCCGAGACGCATATGCAATCACCTTTCCATCATGCATTAATAATGTACCTAATCCAATACGAGATGCACCACAATACACCGTGCACAATCCTGAACCTGTGGGCGTCACCAATACTGGAGCCGTAGTCAAATCCATCTTGAGCTTCTGAAAATTCCACCCACACTCATCGACCATTTGAATGGAACACCCTTTCGGCTCAATATGATCTTAATAGTTTTTCATAATCAATTATAGAATCACCCAATAACTTCACGTAACAATAATCCCCTTTCTACCCTTCACAATACTGATAACGAGATGTGATTCATGAAGACCTCATAATTATATACCCGAATTAACGTGTCTCATTTAACACCACACGGGCGTGCACATACCTCGTAGGTCAAAGCTCAATAATTATAACATGGATTTGGCAAATTATGCACAGTTAATTTATTTATTTATTTATTTACTTATTATTAATATTACTTTTATTATTATTTATTCATTTATTATTATGATTATCATCATTATTTTATACATAAATTGTTGAATAAGCTTAACAGGCATGACTCCCTACCAGTACTATAGTAAAAGTTTAATTCACAAGGGAGAATTTAAACACAAGAATTTCCATCACAAGGACCTCATCCTTACATAACTTCCACCGCAGCTCGTAGCCCAATTTAAACATCTCAAATCATATTAAAATGCAAGCATCTCGTCCTCAATTCTGAATCACAAGCAACATGCGTATCATGCCAATAGAAAAATTCCATTTCCTTCCTTTAAATATTTTTCGTTAAACAAAATTACAACACGTAATGATAGACACAATTATCTCCATAGAATTTCTCAATATAATTATTCGCATAAGTAGATTTTAGAGTTACGAGTCTCACCCGAGAGTGGAGCATATTAGAAGAATTTTATTAGATACGCATAACTGTATTAAGTTTCGCAAATCATCACTTTATAATAATTGGAGATTGTTCTTGTAATGAAACCATTCAATGTAAGAACCTTAGCCATACCATAGAAAATATATCAACAGGCTGAGTCTCCACCTCTAGGAATCTGACCTCCACTTTCGACATTCCGACTCTTTTTTCCCTAGCTGGTCATGTGAGTTGAGTTATAACTGCAATGGGGCACGTAGCCTGAGTGTTCTAATGAAATATGACTCTCCAAAGTCTAGGACAATTTCTATCACTCGCCGAAATGAAGTATCAACCTACCCTGGGTCGTACAAAAATTTACAATCATATTTGAGTCCTTTGATGATTCTGTGAACTTGCTCTCTGGCTATATGAACCGAACTAGGAGTATGACGGGCTGATTTATCGAACCTGATGGCATATTCTGACACCGTCATATGACCTGACGCAACCGTTCAAACCTTATGCGCCACAAATTATGGAGAGTCCCAGAAACAAATCTTTCAAAAGCATTTATGAGAACTGAGTCAAGTAGTTGATGTTGCACTGGCTTGTCGTCCTCGTCGTAGGCTTGCCTCAACCACCGGCGTACAATTTCTCCTTTACCATGTTGACTCAACACCGCTGAGCTACCCCACTTATTCATATACTCTTCTTTCTTCTTTTGGGGTAACTATCATCTCTATTGACACACAATGATCACAAAAGTAGAGCTCTATACCGATAAATCTTGGCACGAACCATGTAGTCTAGAAGCTTGTTAATCATTGTACTCCCTCTGGAGCACCCCAAAATCTGCAACTGTGACTTCCGCACTGAGTAGACCTTCTTTAGATTTAAAGTTGTTTGGATAACTCCTTTGGTACTGAGGTATAGGGTTATTAAGGAGGAAGACATACCGCAAGTCCCAGCTTTATCTCTTGAAAAATCTCAGGCCTTATACATTCCAAGCCAAAACCGATATAACACATGACCCCGTAATCTATGACGGTAGACTCCCCCACTTGGCACGAAGTCCTAGGTCACAACGTTTGATACACAATGTTAAACTTCACAACTCATATAAATCAACCCCGTTGCCTTCAACTTATTCCCATGTTATGCAATATTGGAGTAGCTATAAATCTTTCTGGAATCTGAATTAGTCCAACATGTACTGACTGAGCTTGAACCTCCTCTTCTAGATCCACTTGAGATTGTACAATAGGTGTCAAGGTTCAAGCTCTAGACTGAGCTTTGCTTCTGTCTCTTCCCCTAATCATAACTGCCATTAGGGCTTCATCTTTTGTCCGGTTGTAGACGTTTTGCGTGTTGTCGAGATTTGTGAGAGGATAATAATAGACAAGTTCAATCATCAATGGAAGAATAGATTCACATGATAGAGTATAATAGAATTGAAGTTGTTCCTAACTTCATAGCCTCTGAGAGATAAGTACAGACGTCTTCGTACCGATCCTTTAGACTCCACCAAGTTTGTTCGTGAATTGTGAGACCTAAGAAACCTAGTGCTCTGATACCAACTTGTCATGAGCCAAATTCCCCCAACCTTAGGGATCGTGATGGCGCCTAACACCACATTTTCTAGGCAAGCCAATATTAGAGTTCGCTCAACTATTTCCATTAATTAATCATTTAAACCAGATAGAACAATTTTAAATTAAACTCGATCTAATGGCTTTCAATAGATAATTCCAAATATAAAATAAATAAACAATAAATTAAGCGAACCACGAACTAATTAAATAAATCTAGAACTATCCCAGAGTCTGGTGTCACAGTTCACGAACTACTAAAGAATACTACAAATACTGGGCTGAAAGAAATAGTGTAACTATTTTGAATGTACTAAAATAGTTTTATAAAAATAGGAGAAGCCTCTCGGGACTGCGAACTCCGACAGATATACCTCGTGTCTCCAAATGAATAGATGGCTGCTCTAAAAATCTCTACTGCTGGGTAGTACCTAGATCTGCACAAAAGAGTGCAAAGTGTAGTATCAGTACAACCGGCCCCATGTACTGAGTAAGTGTCGAGCATAACGTCGACGAAGTAGTGACGAGGCTACGGAAAGGCTTTAGAAATATAACCTGTGATAATATTATATGAAGCAAGAAGGAAATCTAAACAAATAATTAAATACTGCAACGACAATAAAATAACTCAGTCGCCTTTTTCAGGTCTCAGCTATAACAATTCTCAAACAAATTTCCAAGTTTCCAAACTTTAACTTTAAATAAAAGTAGTTCCAAAAATATGAAGTATAGTAAAATAAACATTTAAGCTTTTCAAATCTTTATTTTCTTTGAAATTCAATAAAAATATAAATGTCCTCCCTTATTGCGCCGTGCAACCCGCTCCCACCTGTCCACCCTTATTTCTCCTCCTTAAATATATCACCCTGATTACTCATGTTGCGGCGTACATCCCGATATCACCTATCCACCCTTATCACTCCTTGTTGCGGCGTTCAACCCGCTCCCACCAGACATCTCATATCAATTTATTCATAAATTTCACAATTTAGGCCAAGACTTTCACAATATTTTTGTCTTAACAATTATAAATAAGAAGCTGTATTTTTCTCATAACTTCACCAATATCCTCTCAACCATGAAACCAACAGGAACATAAATATGTATATATATCTCGTAAAATCAATACAAAATCGCTCAACCGTTTTGTACCACATGGGAACCAGCTAAACAACCAATACTCTTTCCAAAATAATTACAAAAATATTTAACAACAAAATAACAAGGCCAAGTAGTCATAGAAACAATAATGAACATAGAACAATTAAGACAAGAATCAATTAAGTTGGGAACGGGAAAGGGATCATGTTTAACAAGCAATTTGGTGGTGCATAGATACTCATCACCTCACCTATACACCACACACATACATTTCACATAGCAAACAAGTGGGGATTCCTATTCCCTCAAGTCAAAGTTAGACCAAACACTTACCTCAATTTTGCAGGACACTCACTGCTCAATTATGGCTTTTCCTTTAGAATCTTTGTAACGACCCGGCCGGTCGTTCCGCGAGATTTTACCCCGTTTCCTCCATTTCTGCATTTGTTATATATTTCTAGCATGTTTTTGTTGTGTTGGGTCAGTTGGTTTGGGTCCGGAGTGATTATGGTGAGAATTGAGACATTTAGTCTCTTAAAGAAGCCTAATAGTAAAGAAAGTCAACTGAGAGTTGACTTATTGGTAAACGACCTCGGAATGCAGATTTTATGACTCGGATAGCTTCATTAGGTGATTTGGGACTTAGGAGTGTGTTCAGAATATTTTTGTGATGCCCGGTGTAGAATTAGGCTTGAATTGGCGAAAGTTAGTTTTTGGCGATTTCCGGGCGGCAGTGGAAAATAGGCTATCAGGGTCGAAATGGAATTCCGAAAGTTGTAGCAGGTTTGTAATGTCATTTTGGATATGTCAGCAAAATTTCAGGTCAATCGGAGGTGTTTTGGTTGGTTTCGGCGTAGTTGGCGAAATTTGGAAGTTTCAAAGTTCATAGGCTTGAATTTGATGTGATTTTGGTGTTTTCGTGTTGTTTTTGGTGTTTCGAAGGCTAGACTAAGTTGGAATAATGCTATGGGGTTTGTTGGTATGCTTGTTTGGCGCTCCGAGGGGCTCGGGATTGATTTCAGATGGTTGGCAGGGTTTTTGGTCTTGGAAAATTTCAGCAATAGCTGCTGGTGTGAAGTTCTGGTATTGACCGCACCTGCGGTCGGGCAGCTGCAAGTGCGATGTCGCAGGTGCGATGGGCAGAGCATAGGTGCGAAAAGTCCAAGCAGGGGATTTTTTCGCAGGTGCGATGTTTTGGCCGCACCTGCGAAGCCGCAGGTGGGAAGGAGTGGCCGCAGATGCGGAATTAATCCGTTAAGTGAGATACCGTAGGTGCGCACCTGGGACCGCAAGTGCGGGTCCACAGGTGCGACTAAATGTCCGCAGGTGCGGAAATGACTGGTAGAAACAGTATATAAAGGCCCTCCGCGAAAATTCTCTTATTTTCACCATTTTTGCATGCGGGAGAAGTTCTTTGAAGGCGATTTGGAGAAGGAAACTCAAGATTCTTCAGTAAAGGTAAGTTCTTTGGTTACTAACATCGTTCCTATGCTATTTTTTTAGGATTAGGCTTGAAAATTTAAGGATTTAAGTAGGAAAAGGTTGGGAAGAAGGGGGTGGAGAATTTGAATTTCTTTTGAGGTTTTGGGTAGGCAATTGTGATTCGATTTTGATGATTTTGGTATGAGTAGAATCGTGGGAGGACGAGGTTTCTAATGAAGTAAAAACTATAAAATTCTGAGACGTGGGCCGGTGGCTCGGGTTTGGCCGAATTTCGAGATTCTTGTATAATTTGATAATTTTTGATTGGGTTGAGTTCCTTTGATATATATTGATGATGTTAAACTGGTTTTGGCTAGATTTGGGGCAATCGGGAGCCAATTTGAGGGGAAAGAGAATTGCGGACTAGTGTTGTGGCCCGATAGAGGTAAGTAATGGTTATAAATCCTGTCCTGGCGCACACACTGGATGATGAGTGTGGGGCGTTCACGAACTGAAAATTTGCAAAAAAGGTTCCTTTTTAGGCAACTATTGAGTTGCGAAACTGCTTTTTAAGCATATGTTTTACAGTATTGCTATGATTTGATATATTTGGGTTGTAAGCCATGTTTGAGGCCTAGTGCCGATCTGTTTTAACCCCTTGGGGGATATTTCACTGATATTCTCACTACTTTGAAACTATGATTTTACACTCAGTCTTTCTTGTGAAATTGTTGACACTCCTATTTGATGATATTACTATTTCTTGAAATGAAATACTATTTTGGGTCGAGAACCCCGTTTATTTTTGCCCGAGTGGCATGATGAGAGTGCCTGACTGAGTGAGGTCGAGGGCCAATATTGTGAGGATGTTATGATATGAGAGAATCCGAGTGCCTGGGAGTGATTGATGCCATGATTTGGCTTGTTTATAGCGCTCGGGCTGTAGGAGCCCCTCCGGAGTCTTTACATACCCCCAGTGAGCGCAGGTACCTACAGAGTGCCGAGTGACGAGTGATTGGGAGGAATGAGTGACTGTGAGGTGCTGAGTGATTGTGGGGTGTTGAGGGACTGATTACGAGTGATGGTGAGGTATTCCCGAGGGGCTGATTATGAGTGACTGTGAGGCATGCCCGAGGGGCTGATTATCATACATGCTTTTCTCGAGGGGCTACTTATGATTTTACTACTTTTACTATGAGCTTATGAAATATGTTTTGCTCAAGGGGCCTCTATATGATTCATTTCATTTTATCACTAAACCTTTCTGTTGAAGTTGTTGAAAAATATACATTCTTCAAAGGATTTTTCTGAAGTTGGTTTTAAGGCATGACGATTTCATACATCTATGCTATACCATTGGAAATTAAGGCTGTGTATACTGTGATTTGATGTCATTGATTTTATGTGTTTCCTTGTCGTTTAGACTTGATTTATTTTCATTACTACTGAGTTAGCGTATTCACATTACTCTATGACCTCTGTGTGCAGATTCAGGTGCAGATATCGATCATTAGCCATATTTTTCCACGCGGAGTCGAATTTGCGGGATATAGAGGTAGCTGTTTAGCGTCCGCAGCATCTCTGTTTTTCCCTTCTTGTTGTAGATAGATTTCATTCGGAGGTTTTGTATTATGAAAGTATATTTTGGCTTATTCTTCTATATTCTCATGACTTGTTGGCTCCGGGTTTTGGGGTTGGTGGCACTGTTTATTGGCCTACTTTATTTAGTAAACATTGTATATTTATGAAATGCTTGGATCTTGGAAAGGGATGTTGAAAGAAATTTTGAACATGTGGTATTTGGCTAGCCTAGTTCCACGATAGGCGCCATCACGAACGGTTTAGGATTTGGGGTCGTGACAGTTTGGTCTTAGAGCCCTAGGTTACATAGGACTCAATAGTCATGAGCAGGTTTAGTAGAGTCTTGCGGATCGGTACAAAGACGTCTGTACTTATCTTCGAGAGGCTACCAAACCTTTAGGAAGAAATTCTATCTTTCTTGAACTCCTTCGTGCTGATCAATTGATTCTTGAAATCTGAACTTACGTTGTTTCATTCTCTCACAGATGGTGAGGACACGCCATACCGATCAGAGTGACCAGACACCGACTAGACCAGCGAGAGGTCGAGGCCGTGGTAGAGGTAGGGGTCTATCCCACGCAGCAACTGGGGCAGTGCCACAAGATCCCCCTATCGATCATGATCAGATTCCCGCCGATTGTGTCCCAGCGGGACAGGCTCTGGCACCAGTAGTGCCTATGGTTATTCCGTCTCTTCAGGAGACCCTGTCTCAAATATTGATAGTGTGCACCAGTTTAACTTAGGCAGTCGCCATGTCTTCTACTGCCACCACAGGTCAGGCCGAGGGAAACAATCAGACTCCAGCTGCCCGGGCACCTGAGCAGGCTGCACAGGGTATTCAGGCACCGGGGGCAGCCCCGGCTCAACCAGTTTCTCCGGTCCAGGATTATATGGTCCCTGCTATGCCTGAGGACGAGCAGTGCAGGTTGGAGAGATTCAGCAGACTTCAGCCTCTGACTTTCAGCGGTACAGAGGGAGAGGACGCTCAGGGGTTTCTAGATAGGTGCCAGAGGATACTGTGTACCACGGGTATTTTGGAGACCAGTGGGGTATCATTTTCTACATTTCAGTTTGTCGGGTGCTACCTTTACCTGGTGGGAGTCGTTCGAGAGGCGTAGACCGGTTGGTACAACACCTCTTACCTGGCGGCAGTTCTCCATGATCTTTTTGGAGAAGTATGTTCCTCAGTCCCACAGAGAGGAGCAGTGCAGGCAGTTTGAGCAGCTGCACCAGGGAGAGTTATCAGTTACTCAGTACGAGATGAGGTTCTCCGAGTTGGCTAGGTATGCTTCTGAGATTGTCCCTACCGATAGGGAGAGGGTGAGGAATTTTGTGGATGGTCTTTCTTATCAGCTTCGGTTGCTTATGACTCAGGAGAGAGTATCGGGTGCTTCATTCGAGCAGGCTGTTGACATAACTTGAGATATCGAGTTCGTTCGCCGCCAGGAGCAGAGGGAGGCCAAGAGGCCTCGTGGTTCAGGAAGTTCCAATGGTGCTCCCTTTAGGGGACGATTTCAGCAAGGTAGGGGCTGTTCATTCAGGCTTCCTCGGTCAGGCCGCCCCGCATATAGTGGTACGTCTTCGGGGCAGGGTCCCAGTGGTTCTCAGTTAGGCCGCACTTCATTTGGTTCCCTCCCAGCTCAGAGTGCAGCTCGAGCACCTCCAGTTCTGGGTTCTTCTATGAAAGAGTCTTCCAGTGGCCGTACGGGTGCTAGGGGTTTCTATCAGTCCCTGCCTCCAGCACCAGGGAGCTGTTTTGAGTGTGAAGAGTTCGGGCACGAGTGGAGGAAGTGTCCCCACCGTTCCGGTGGATCTTCTTAGCAGAGGGGACAGCCCTCGACTTCAGCTCCAGTCACTTTACCACTCGCCCAGGCAGTCAGGGATGGTGTTCAATCAGCCAGAGGCCACACTAGAGGGGGAGGTCGAGCAGGGGGAGGTCAGGATCGCATGTATGCATTTCCAGCCAGGCCGGATGTTATGGCCTCAGATGCCGTGATTTCAGGTATTATTTCAGTCTATTGCTGTGATGCCTTGGCTTTATTTGACCCTGGTTCTAGATATTCCTATATTTCTTCATATTTTGCCGATTTTCTGGATGTGCCCCGTGAGTCTCTAGTCACCTATGTCCATGTGTCGATTCCAGAGAACGATACTATTGTTGTGGACCGTGTGTATCGGTCGTGCATCGTATCTATTGGGGGTCTGGAGACCCGAGTGGACCTACTGTTGCTCAGCATGGTCGATTTTGACATGATATTGGGCATGGATTGGTTATCTTCGTGCCATGCTGTTCTTGATTGTCACGCTAAGACCGTGACCTTAGCTATATCGGGGTGCCCGAGGGTTGAGTGGAGAGGTTCTTCCGAGTATATGCCTAGCAAGGTGATTTCTTACATGAAGGCTCAGCGCATGGTTGAGAAAGGGTGTTTATCTTATTTGGACTTTGTAAGGGATTTTGGTGGTGAGACTCCCGCTATTGATCAGTTCTGGTGGTCCGTGACTTTTCGGATGTGTTTCCTGCAGACCTGCCAGGCATGCCACCTGACAGGGATATTGATTTTGGTATTGACTTGGTGTCAGGCACTCAGCCTATTTCTATCCCACCTTATCGTATGGAATCAGTAGATCTTAAGGAATTGAAGGAGCAGCTCCAGGAACTGCTGGATAAGGGTTAATTCATCCTAGTGTGTCACCTTGGGGTGCACCAGTGTTGTTCGTGAAGAAGAAGGATGGGTTCATACGTATGTGTATTGACTATCAGCAGTTGAACAGGGTTACGGTGAAGAACCGGTATCCCTTTCCCCGCATTGATGATTTGTTTGACTAGCTTCAGGGAGCCAGAGTGTTTTCCAAGATTGATTTGAGATCTGGGTATCATCAGTTGAGGATTCGGGATTTTGACATTCCGAAGACTGCTTAAGGACCAGATATGGTCATTATGAGTTCTTGGTTATATCGTTTGGGCTGACCAATGCCCCAGGTGCGTTCATGCAACTGATGAACAGCGTGTTTCAGCCTTATCTTGATTCCTTCATCATTGTGTTCATTGATGACATCTTGGTTTATTCTCATAGCCAGGAAGAGCATGCTCATCATTTGAGAGTTGTCTTACAGAGGTTGAGGGAGGAGAAGCTTTATGCAAAATTATCCAAGTGTGAGCTTTAGCTTGGTTCGGTAGCTTTCTTGGGGCACGTGGTGTCTAGTGAGGGGATTTAGGTTGATCCAAAGAAGATTGAGGTGGTGCAAAATTGGCCTAGACTGTCCTCAGCCACAGAGATTAGGAGTTTCCTTGGTTTGGCGGGTTATTACCGTCGCTTTGTAGAGGAATTCTCTTCTATTGCTTCGCCTTTGACCAGATTGACCCAGAAGGGTGCTCCATTCAGGTGGTCTGATGAGTGTGAGGAGAACTTTCAGAATNAAGGTGCACGAGAAGAATTATCCAGTGCACGATCTTGAGTTAGCTGCCATTGTTCATGCCTTAAAGATTTGGCGGCATTATTTGTATGGGGTGCAGTGTGAGATTTTCACTGATCATCGTAGTTTGCAGTATCTGCTGAGGCAGAAGGACTTGAATTTGCGTCAGAGGAGATGGTTAGAGCTCCTCAAGGATTATGACCTCAGTATCTTATATCATTTGGGGAAGGCCAATGTAGTGGCCGATGCCTTGAGTCGCAGAGCAGAGAGTTTAGGGAGTCTCGCCTACCTTCTAGTGGCAGAGCGGCCATTAGCCCTTGGTGTTCAAGACTTAGCAGGTCAGTTGGTGAGATTGGATCTATCGGAGCCCCTCGGGTGTTGGCTTGTGTAGCCTCCAGGTCTTCTCTTTACGATCAGATTAGAGCACGCCAGTATGATGATCTATATTTGCTTGTTCTTCAGGACAGGGTCCATCGCGGTGATGCCAGGGATGTGGTTATTGGTGATGATGGGTTCATGACGATGCAGGGCCGAATTTGCGTGCCCAATATAGATGGGCTTCGAGATTTGATTCTAGCAGAGGCTCATAGTTGCGGTATTCCATTCATCCGGGTGCTGCGAAGATGTATCAGAATGAGGCAGCATTATTGGTGGAGGAGGATAAAGAAGAATATCGTGGAGTTTGTGGCTCGTTGTCTCAACTGTCAGCAGGTTGAGTGTGAGCACCAGAGACCTGGTGGATTGCTTCAGAGGCTTGATATTCCGGAGTGGGAGTAGGAGCGGATCACCATGGACTTCGTAGTTGGACTCCCATGGACTTCGAGGAGGTTTGATGCTATATGGGTTATTGTGGATCGGCTGACCAAATCCGCGCACTTCACTCCTGTTGCTACTACTTATTCTTCGGAGAGGTTAGCTGAGATTTATGTCAGGGAGATTGTCCGATTGCATGGGTCCAGTTTCTATCATTTTCGACAGAGGTACCCAGTTCACATCTCAGTTTTGGAGAGCCGTGCAGAGAGAGTTGGGTACTCAGGTTGAGTTGAGCACAGTGTTTCATCCTCAGACCGACGGGAAGTCGGAGCGTACCATTCAGATTTTACAGGATATGTTGCATGCTTGTGTGATTGACTTTGGTGGTTCATGGGACCAGTTCCTGCCACTAGCGGAGTTTGCATATAATAACAGCTATCAGTTGAGTATTCAGATGGCTCCGTATGATTCTCTATTGTAGGAAGTGCAGATCTCCGGTTGGTTAGTTTGAGACGGTCGAAGCTAGGCTATTGGGCACAGACTTGGTTCACGATGCTTTGAGTAAGGCAAAGTTGATTCAGGAGCGGCTTCGCACGGCGCAGTCTAGGAAGAAGAGTTATGCGGACCGGAAGGTCCGAGATGTGTCTTTCACGGTTGGGGATAAGGTGTTGTTGAAGGTGTCACCCATGAAGGGTGTTATGAGATTCGGGAAAAGAGGGAAGCTGAGTCCCAGGT
>ML314028.1:0-22255 GCA_005239505.1 Nicotiana paniculata | reverse complement strand
CGATAAGTAATTATCGATAAGGGTCAAAATCGAATCGATAAATCGAATGCACACCCCTAGCCTAACTCTCTGTGGTGGAGCGGTCTTGCTAGGTGAGATAATGAGACCAAAGTATGAAATATCGGCTGCCTGCGAAATCAAAAGGAAAGATTTGACTGTAATAATGATAAAGGGCAGGTTCTGTAGTCAACTGCACTTGATCACTTCCTGCTCTGTCGGGCCATTTGATTTTCTCAATTCCACTCCCTTCTTTCTATATACCAGTGCACGGCCCAATACGTCAACTTAGTAGTAAATATGCGAGTACATCATGTAATGTATGAATTAGAAGGGTGATAGATAAAATATGAATATCACAGAGATAAACAAACATTAGCATAGCAATTGAATGGGAAATAGAAGCAATAAATAGTACGACCGTTTAATAAAAGATAAGAAATAGTACAGATATCTCTTCCTCTCCTTACTTTCATCCATGTAATGATGTAAAATAGCTCATTGAATTATGTATTCTGCAGTCATAAATCAGTAGCAGATAACCAGTTGTCATTGTTTTGCATTCTTTTGCTATTTTAAAGAAAATCGTCAGCGTAACTCTGTGGTATTGTGGTGTGAATGTTAGATGCTGGGTGAAACCACATTCTTTTAAGTCGTCAAGGAAAATCCTAGAATCCCTGGCTTTCTTCACATAAAATTTAGGACACAGCTCTACACATGATCTAACAATATGATGTTCCAGAAAATTTCATCGACAGATGCTATAACATAATAACAATTTAAAAGAAATTCTTTTGTTACATAACTCTTTAACAAAAATTACACGTACTACTCAACAACATAAAAACAAAAGGAACAAAGGACTCAAGCAAAATTTATAACTCTTAAAAGATAGAAAAAGATAAAAATATCCTACCTGGAAAATAAAAAGAAAGAATATTCTATGGAGTTTATATTTCCTTTTTGGCTCGATCATTCGCCGCCGCAGGACTACAAACCGGTGAAGTATAGTCTCGAAGCAATGCAACATTTTATAATTCCCAATTGTCCTAAGAGACATTTGAAAAGATGCAAAAATACTGCAGGAACAAATGTTAAAGTGCTAATACTCGAACCTACAAAGATCTACATAAATGCATTTTGTAAGTGTAAGTGGAGTAAACACTTTTACTAATCTGTATTGCTGTAAAATAAAATAATAATAATTTCTGAAAAAATACAGAAACAGTAAGAAACCTCACTAGCGCTAGCTCTAGCGCGGCCGCACTAGTGGAATATACCAGGGACAGTGAGAAACCTGACTAGCGCAAGCTCTAGCGCGGGCGCGCTAGTCCAGGTGTCCTTAGTTGTTTTTTTTCGATGAAAAATAATATATGAACAAATCGAGCCCACTGAATACATAATGTGTCCTTATTATGTCTGTACATTTGAAATAACGCATTGTTAAACTTTCATATCAATTGTTGTTTTTATATTCATTATGCACGAGGGAACATTCGGTGTCGATGATTATTATTTATGTACGAGGGAACATTCCGTGCCGATGATTATATTATTTATGCACGAGGGAAAATTCCGTGCCGATGATTATATTGTTTATGCACAAGGGAACATTCTGTGCCAATGATTATATTATTTATGCGCGAGGGGACATTCAGTGCCGATTGATTATTATTTATGCGCGAGGGACATTCCGTGCTAATTGATTATTATTGATGCACGAGGGGACATTCCGTGCCGAGTCATTATTATTTATGCGCGAGGGGACATTCCGTGCCATGTGATCTTGAGGCTATACACGAGGGGTCATGCCGTGTCTTCTCCTGTCTATTTTACTTGATTCGAGTTGTCATTTTCTGCTTTACTCCTACATTCCAGTTAGTACTTGATTCTACTATTTTAGCCATTGTTGCCCCTCTTATCCCCAGCATGTTCTTCCCCCTAATTGTAGTCTTGTTTATTTTCTGCTATACTATTGAACTGCACATGTACAATTTGTCATCGTGTCCTAGCCTCGTCACTACTTCGCCGAGGTTAGGCTCGGCACTTACTCAGTACATGGGGTCGGTTGTACTGATNAGGTTGTGACTCCACTTCTGGGTTTTGTACTTAAAGGGATTTCTTCGTTATTAGCTATTGTTATTTTGATTTTGTTAATGCTTCCGCAATTTATCTCAATTACTAGTCAGTGTTTGTTATTTTCACTTGTTAATAAATCAATTCAGTTAACACGTTGGCTTGCCTAGCAGGTGCAACGTTAGGCGCCATCACGGCCTGAAGGTGGGATTTCGGGTCGTGACAAGTTGGTATCAGAGCACTAGGTTGCTTAGGTCTCACAACTCACAGACAAACTTGGTAGAGTCTGAAGGATCGGTACGGAGACATCTGTGCTTATCCCCCAGAGGCTGCAAAGTTAGGAATAACTTCACTTTTCTTCTTTTCTGTCATGCGATTTGAATTCTAAATGCGAATTGAGTTTCGATTCTATTCTCTCGCAGATGGCGAGAACACGTGCTTCCTCATCTACCGATCAGTAGCCCGATTCTCCTGTTGCAGCTTCTACGAGGGGCCGAGGCCGTATTAGAGGCCGAGGCAGGGGCAGGGCACAACCCAAGGCAGCAGCCCCAGAGAGGACCCACATGTAGTCTTTGCCGGTGAGGTTCCTTCTCAGAAAGTTCCAGTTGGACCAGCTTAGGTCCCAGAGGGGTTCATTGCCACCCTGGTGCTTCAGGACGCTCTAGTTCGCTTAGTGGGACTCATGAAGAGTGTGGATCATGCCGGTCTTCTTCCTACTGCACCAGTCGTCTCTCAGGTTGGGGGAGGGACCCAGACTCCTGCTACTCACACACCAAAGCATCTATATCCTCAGTTCCAGACTCCGGTACCTCAGACGGTCGGAGTAGCTCAGCCGGGCATTGTGGCCCTCGCACTTGAGGGAGCAGCTATGTCAGCAGATGCTTTATGGAGATTTGATAGATTCACCAAGTTATTCTCTACTACATTTACTGGTGCACCATTAGAGGATCCCCAAGATGATTTGGACAGCCGTCATGAGGTTCATCGGAACATGGGCATAGCAGAGTCCAATGGAGTTGATTTTGCTACTTTTTGTATTTCGGGTTCCGCCAAGACTTGGTGGAGAGACTATTGCTTAACAAGGCCAGGTGGGTCTGCACCATTGACTTGGGCTCAGTTCTCCGAGTTATTCGTGGGGAATTTCCTTCCAGTTACTCAAAGGGAGGATCTTCAGAGGCAGTTTGAGCGTCTCCAGCAGGGATCTATGTATGTCACTCAGTACGAGACCAGGTTCATCACTCTAGCTTGGCATGACATTATGATACTCCCCACTAATTGTGAGAGAGTTAGGATGTTTATTGAGGGTTTGGCTCATCCCATCAGGCTTCAGATGGCCAAGGAGTCAGGTACTGATATTTCATTCCAGGATGCGGCCAATGTGGCCAGGAGGATTGAGATGATTATGTCACAGGGTGGTGGTCAGGGGGCTGACAAGAGGCCCCGTCACTTCGATCGATTCAATGGAGCCTCATCTGGGTGCAGGGATTCTTTCGGCAGAGGTCATACTCCCATACCTTATCATTCGGCACTTCAGGTAGCTCACAGTGCACCGCCAGCTCCTATGGGTGCACCACCAGCACCTATCAGTGCACCGCCGCTTCAGATCTTCCAGGGTGGTTATTAGGGTCGACAGGGCCAGTTCTAGAGTCAACAACCACATCAGCAGAGGCCTTGTTATTCTTGCGGTGGTTTGGGGCATTCAGCTTTTTCCCCCGAGGTTCGGTGGGTCTCAGTATCAGGGTTCTCGTGCCATGGTTCCCGCATCAGGCACACCCTCACCCCTTTTGCCAGCTAGGGGTGTAGGTCGGGGTGACAGAGGTGGAGGTCAGACTCATAGAGGTGGTGGACATGCTACGAGAGGTAGAGGTCAAGCCGCAATAGGTCAACCCAGAGATGCTCAGGTTGGAGGGGCTCAGCCCCGGTGCTATGCTTTTCCTGCCAGGCCTGATGCTGAGGCTTCTGATGCAGTTCTTACAGGTACGGTTTCAGTTTGCAACCGAGAGGCTTCAGTGTTATTTGAATCGGGCTCTACATTCTCATATGTGTCTTCATATTTTTCCCCTTATTTGAGTATGCCCCGTGATTCCTTGAGTACTGTTGTGCATGTATCTACACCTGTGGCTGATTCTATAGTGGTAGATCGAGTCTATCATGATTGCCTAGTAGTTATTGGTGGTCTGGAGACTCAGGTTGATCTTTTGCTCCTTGATATGGTTGACTTTGATGTTATATTGGGGATGGATTGGTTATCCCCCTATTATGCTATTCTGGACTGTCATGCCAAGACAGTGACCTTGGCCTTTCCAGGGGTGCCTCGTTTGGAGTGGAGGGGGACTCCTAGTCATTCTTATGGTAGAGTCATTTATTATATGAAGGTTCGGCGCAAGGTCGAGAAGGGTTTTTTGGCCTATCTAGCCTATGTTCGTGATTCTAACACCGAGGTTCTTTCCCTGGAGTCTGTGCCCGTGGTTCGTGAGTTTCCAGAGGTATTCCCTGCTGACCTTCCGGGTATGCCACCCGACAGGGATATTGATTTTTGTATTGAGTTAGCCCAGGGCACCCAGCCTATTTCTACTCCGCCGTATCATATGGCCCCCGAGAGTTGAAGGAGTTGCAGGATTTTTTTGATAAAGGCTTCATTAGGTCTAGTGTTTCTCCTTGGGTTGCTCCAGTATTGTTTGTCAAGAAGAAAGATGGCTCTATGAGGATGTGTATTGACTACCGGCNCTTTCATGGAGTTGATGCACCGAGTGTTCAGGACTTATTTGGACTTATTTGTGATTGTCTTCATTGATGATATATTGATATACTCTCGCAGCCGAGAGGAGCATGAGCAACACCTTAGAGTCGTCCTCCAAACTTTGAGGGATAGTCAGTTGTATGCAAATTTTTCCAAGTGTGAGTTCTGTTTGAGTTCAGTTGCATTTATAGGTCGTGCGGTATCGTCAGAGGGTGTTCAGGTGGATCCCAAGAAGATTTCAGCAGTCAGAGATTGGCCTAGACCCACCCCAGCTACAGAGATCCGGAGTTTCTTGGGCTTAGCGGGTTATTATCGCCGGTTTGTGGAGGGCTTTTCATCCATTGCAGCCCCGATGACTAGGTTGACTCAGAAGAGTGCTCAGTTCAGGCGGTCTGATGAGTGTGAGGCGAGCTTTCAGAAGCTCAAGACAGCCTTGACCACGACACTAGTGTTAGTTTTGCCCACAGATTCAGGATCGTATACCGTGTATTGTGATGCTTCAAGGGTTGGGCTTGGTGCAGTGTTGATGCAGGATGGCAAGGTTATAGCCTATGCTTCTCGTCAGTTGAAGGTTCATGAGAAGATCTATCCAGTTTATGACTTGGAGTTAGCAGCTATTGTGCATGCATTGAAGATTTGGAGGCATTATTTGTATGGTGTTACATGTGAGGTGTTCACGGATCATAAGAGCTTACAGTATCTGTTCAAACAGAAGGAGTTGAACATGAGGCAGAGGAGACGGTTAGAGTTGCTGAAGGGTTATGACATTACCATTCTTTATCATCCGGGGAAGGCTAATGTGGTGGCCGATGCTTTGAGCCGGAAGTCAGCCAGTATGGGTAGTCTTGCTTATTTATCAGCCGGGGAGCGACCTCTTGCTTTGGATGTTCAGGATTTAGCCAATCGATTTTTGAGATTAGAGGTTTCTGAGACTGATAGAGTTTTGGCCCATACCGTAGCCCGTTCTTCATTGTATGACCATATTTGGTCCAGGCAGTATGATGAACGCCATTATTCTTAGATATAGAGTCAGGCACAGAGATGCCAAGAAGGTTACGGTTGATGATGAAGGAGTTTTGAGGATGCAGGGTCGGATTTGTGTACCTGATGTGGATGGTATTCGTGAGTTGATACTTCAGGAGGCCCATAGTTCCCAGTATTCTATTCATCTGGGCGCCACAAAGATGTACCAGGACTTACGGCAACATTATTGGCGGTGGAGGATGAAGAAGGATATTTTAGCTTATGTAGCTCGGTGCTTGAACTGTCAGCAGGTTAAGTACGAGCACTAGAGACCCGGTGGTTTGATGCAGCAGATTCAGCTTCCCGAGTGGAAGTGGGGAGCGTATCACCATGGACTTTGTAGTTGGACTCCCACGGACTCAGAGGATGTTTGATGCAGTATGGGTCGTTGTGGATAGGCTGACCAAGTCAGCGCATTTCATCCCAGTATCAGTTTCGTACTCAACAGAGAAGTTGGCAAGGATCTATATGAGAGAGATTGTTAGACTGCATGGTGTGCCCATATCCATTATATCAGACCAAGGTACTCAGTTGACCTTCTATTTCTGGAGAGTATTTCAGCGAGAGTTGGGCACACCAATTGATTTGAGCACAGCATTTCATCCTCAAACGGACGGACAGTCCGAGCGTACTATTCAGATTTTGGAGGATATGTTGCGAGCTTGTGTCGTTGACTTTTGTGGTTCATGGGACCATTTCTTGCCTTTAGCTGAGTTTACCTACAACAACAGCTATCAGTCGAGCATTCAGATGGCTCTGTATGAGGCGTTGTATGGTAGACGGTGTCGGTCTCTAGTCGGATGGTTTGAGCCGGGAGAGGCTAGATTATTGGGTTCTGAGTTAGTCCAGGATGCCTTGGACAAGGTGAAGATCATTCAGGATAGACTTCGTATAGCTCAGTCTAGGCAGAAGAGTTACGCGGATCGTAGAGCTCGAGATTTGGCATTTATGATAGGCGACCGGGTATTTCTTCGGGTGTCGCCCATGAAGGGCGTGATGATATTCGAAAAGAAGGGCAAGTTGAGTCCTAGGTTTATTAGTCCATTTGAGATTCTGGATAAGGTAGGAGAGGTGGCCTACAGACTTGCCTTGCCACCTAGTTTGTCAGCCGTACATCCGGTATTTCACGTATCTATGCCCCGGAGGTATATTGCGGATCCATCTCATGTACTTGACTTCAGTGGTTTCCAGTTGGACAAGGATTTATCTTATGAGGAGGAGTCGGTAGCCATATTAGACCGGCAGGTACGGCAGTTGAGATCGAAGAGTTATCCTTCGGTTCGTGTTCAATAGAGGGGTCAGCCTGTTGAGGCATCTACATGGGAGTCCGAGTCCGATATGCGGAGCCGATATCCCCACCTTTTTCCCGATTCAGGTACCTTTATATGTTCGTTCGAGGACGAACGGTTGTTTTAGAGGTGGAGATTGTGATGACCCAAAAGGTCATCTTGTGTAAATTTAGCAAAAACTGTGTTCCGAGGCCCCGAAAGCCTCCGGTAATTTCACCTCGATGTGCGTGTGAATCTCGGGCGCGTAGCCGGGAAGCCTCTATGTGGAAATGTGTTTAACAGTTGAATTTATGATAATTAATGGAATAAAGTTGACTTTGGTCAACATTTTTGATAATCGGACCCGCACCCGGACCCGGACTCGTGATTTGACGATCCCGGAGGGTCCGTAGGAAAATATAGGACCTTAGCGTATGCCCGGAATTGAATTCCGAGGTCCCTAGTCCGAGAAATGATTTTTTAAAGAAAATTATTTTCTGAAAATAATAAAGACTCTTGAAAATGAACTTTGATGTGAAATCTGTGTTACCAAACCCATATTATGGTTCTGGAGTCCGGAACAGGTTCAATATGTGTTATGTGAGTTATCTGTAAAATTTGGAAAGAAACGGACTTGGTTTGACGTGTTTCGGATCAAAATTGGAGAATTTAGAAGTTTATGAAGTTTGAGAAAATTCTATAGATTTTGGAGTTTAATTCATTGTGTTTGATGTTATTTTGGTGGTTATATTACTCGAATAAGTGCGTAGGATGATTTTGAAGTCGTGCGTATATTTGGTTTTGAGCCCCGAGGGCTCGGGTGAGTTTCGGGTAGGTGTCGGGGGTGCTAAACTTAGAAATTTTCTGGTGTTTTAGGATGTATCTGGTGTCAAGCTATTTCCTTCTCTGCGATCGCGGTGTAGTGCACGCGATCGCGATGTTCAATTTGGGAAGGGGGTCAATTTTCTCTGCGCGATCGCAAAGAGCTGAGTGCGAACGCGGAGCCTTAGGGTTTTAGCTCTACGCGAACGCACTCCTATGTCCGTGATCGCGTAAGTCTCCTGTGGGGTTGGGGGCTGGGTCACAATTGTTCTGTGGGAACGCTTTCTTTCATTTGCGATCGCATGGGTCCACGTCCGGGTTCTCTGCGATCGCACTCCTTACTTTGCGATCGCGTAAGTCTGGAGTCCAGTACTCTCCGCGATTGCAACCCTTCTATCGCGATCACGTAGGGTAAGTCCGAGTTATTTAATTGCTCAAAAACAGAATACCCATTACAGGATTTTCATATCTTTCACCATTTTCTTTTTCTCCACTCTTCTTGGGCGAGTCTTAGGAGACCATTCCACCATAGCTTCATAGGTAAGTGTTCTTAACTCTAATTTCTTCCATTTTCTTCATCAATCATTAGATTCTAGGCCTAAAAACATGGAATCAAGGGTAGAAATTGGGAGTTTTTGGGTAGAGTTAGGGATTTTAAAAATTTTGGGAATTCAACCTCATTTTTGGGTCGGATTTCAAAATAAATTGTATATTCGGGTTCATGGGGGAATGGATGATCAGGTTTTGGTCCGAACCTCGAGTTTGGACCAAGCGGGCCCGGGGTCGAATTTTGGTATTTTTGGAAGAATTATGGGAAATGTATAATTAGGCTTTGGGATTGAGTTATTGAATAATTATTGATGTTATTAAGTCAATTATGTCTAGATATTATCGTTTCGGATTCGGATTCAAGAGGAAAGGCCGTGATTGAGGCTTGACTTGCATTCTTGGAGCCGAGCTAAGTGATTGGCCTAACCTTAGCTTGAGGGAATAGGTATAGAGTCTTATTTGTTATGTGTAATTCATGTCCAACGTATATGTGAGGTGACAAGTACCTATATGTTGTGGTTAAGCATGCCCGTGAGTCGAATTTTGATGAGTTATTTAATGTCTTTGATATTCTCCGTGTTGTGAATTATTGGGAACCTTGGAAGTGAGTGAGGTTAATTCATGACGTAGAAAGTTCTTGATTATGTATTCGGTTGAGGGTTTTACTATTGATATGATACTTCTGAGCGAGATTGGTTATAGCTGAGTCCCTTGCCAGGACAATAGAATTGTGTTGATTATGTATGTACATTTGAAATGATGCATTGTTAAACTTTCATATCAATTGTTGTTTTTATATTCATTATGCATGAGGGAACATTCCGTGTCGATGATTATTATTTATGCACGAGGGAACATTCTGTGCCGATTATTATTATTTATGCACGAGGGAACATTCTGTGCCGATGATTATTATTTATGCACGAGGGAACATTCTGTGCCGATTATTATTATTTATGCACGAGGGAACATTCTGTGCCGATGATTATATTATTTATGCGCGAGGGAACATTCTGGGCCGATGATTATATTATTTATGCATGAGGGAACATTCCGTGCCGATGATTATATTATTTATGCGCGAGGGAACATTCTGGGCCGATGATTATATTATTTATGCATGAGGGAACATTCCGTGCCGATGATTATATTATTTATGCACGAGGGAACATTCCATGATGTTGATTATATTATTTATGCACGAGGGAATATTCTGTGCCAATGATTATATTATTTATGCGCGAGGTGACATTCCGTGCCGATTGATTATTATTTATGCGCGAGGGTACATTCCGTGCTCATTGATTATTATTGATGCACGAGGGGACATTCCGTGCCGAGTCATTATTATTTATGCGCGAGGGGACATTCCGTGCCGTGTGATCTTGAGGCTATACACGAGGGGTCATGTCGTGTCTTCTCCTGTCTATTTTACTTGTTTCGAGTTGTCATTTCCTGCTTTAATCTTACATTTCAGTTAGTACTTGATTCTACTGTTTTAGCCATTGTTGCCCCTCTTATCCCCAACATGTTCTTCCCGGTAACTGTATTCTTGTTTGTTTTCTGCTATATTATTGAACTGCACAGGTACAATTTGTCGTCGTGTCCTAGCCTCGTCACTACTTCGCCAAGGTTAGGCTTGGCACTTACTCAGTACATGTGGTCGGTTGTACTGATGCTACACCTGCACTTCTTTATGTTGTGCAGATTACGCAGCCGGACCCAGTGGACATCGTTAGTGGGAGTGTCCTTCAGTCCATTCCAGACGACACCGAGGTAGTTCCGTAGGCGTTCGTGGATATCGGCGTCCTTGTCTATCTTTCATTCTGTCATATATGTGTTTTCCAGACAAATACATCATTTTATTTTCAAACTGTTATTTTTAGTCAAATCTTAGACTGGTTCGTGAGGTTGTGACTCCACTTCTGGGTTTTGTACTTAAAGGGATTTCTTCGTTATTAGCTATTGTTATTTAGATTTTGTTAATGCTTCTACAATTTATCTCAATTATCTAGTCAGTGTTTGTTATTTTCACGTGTTAATAAATCAATTTAACACGTTGGCTTTCCTAGCGGGTGCAACGTTAGGCGCCATCACGACCTGAAGGTGGGATTTCGGGTCGTGACAAATTCCCCGCTACAACATGGAACGATGTATATAACAAGTATAGTACTAAACTCACAATTGAAGAAGATATCATTGCTCGTTCGAGAGATGAAGATCATTCCAAATCTAGACGTCTATAATCAGACTGAAGATCAGGTAAGAACATGTAAGATCCTTACTTAGGAGTCTCAGGATGTGATCTTCGTCCCAGGTTTGAAAATATTAGGTCAGATTATAGACCACAAGTAAGAGACGTCGTCTCATCCTCGTCGAGATCCAGAAAATATCGAGATGAACGACCTAGAGGTAATACTCGAATTGGGGATCATACCTTTAATGTAAGTACTATTGAACTTGTCTCAATATTGAGGAACATGGGAGATAAGGTTAAGTGGCCCAAAGAGATGCGGTCAAATCCAAATAGAAGGAACCCAGATCACTGGTGTGAATTCCATAACGATCATGGGCATAAAACTGCGGGTTGCAGATTTTTACAAGGTGAAGTAGAAAATTTATTGAAATAGGGCTATTTAACAGAATTGTTTAGTGATAAAGGTAAACATGTATATATGAGGAACATGCAGGAACCCCCAAAGCCTCCTTCTCCAAAATGAACCGTCAACGTGATACACGAAGGTGAAGAAGTAAACGGAGTGGTCTGCAAAACAACCACAAAGTTCACAATTACACATGGAAAACGGGTTCGTGAAAATCTGGAAGAGGACGATATATCCTTTGATGATGCAGATATCGGCGGATTAATGCTTCCTCACATTGATGTTTTGGTAATATCTTTACTTATTCATGACACTAACGTAAAAAAAGTGTTGATTGATCCATGCAGTTCAGTCATTATCATTTTGCTAAGAGTCGTGGAAGAAATGCTATTAGGGAATCAAGTAATCCCAAGGGCACGAGCCATATCAGGGTTTGATAAATCTATGGTTATAACAAAAGGATAAATTGAGCTTAACACCTATTCTGAGGGGTGATTAAAAGTACAAGGTTCCAAGTCATCGATAATGACATGGCTTATAACGTAATCGTGGGAAGGCCATGGATCCACGACATGAAAGCAATACCCTCCACGTTGAATCAGGTAATTAAACTCCCCTCTGAGTGGGGGATTCAGCAAATTAGAGGCGATCAGCAGACCGCAAGAAGCATAAACTCTATGGTACACTACAACAAGAAAATAGAGGTAGAAGAATCACGAGATAAGGGAATCTCCCAAGCAGGTAACGCCGCCCAAACAGGCATGGAAGAAATTACTACCCAAATAGGTACAGAAGGTATTATTGCTGAAACAAGTATGAAATAAAATACTTACGAGAAGGTGAATCAAGTTACCACGGAAGGTGTACTATACCACACAGATGCAGATTCCAAACCGGGCGTCATTCACGAACTAGAGGAAGACGAGCACATCAAAACAACTACGGAAGAGCTCGAAGTTGTTCCATTGTCTGAACAAAAGCCTGAACAAAAAATGTATATAGGCACGAGGCTGGGCCCTGGTAGAAGAGGTAAGTTAATTGATTATTTAAAGTCTAACACAAATTGCTTTGTGTGGTCCCACTCAGATATGACAGGCATCCCACCAGAAGTGATGACTCATAAACTAAATGAAGATCTATCCTTCGTGCTTGTTAAGCAGAAGAAAAGAAAGCAAGGACCATTCAAGAACCAAGTGATCGACGAAGAGGTACAGAAACTCTTGAAGATTGGTTCGATACGAGAGGTAACGTACCCTAACTGTCTAGCAAACACCGTGGTGGTATCTAAAAAGAATGAAAAATGGAGAGTATGCGTAGATTATAGTGACTTAAATAAATTATGCCCCAAAGATTCATTATCATTTCCATATATAGATCAAATGATTGATGACACAACAAGTCATGAATTATTAAGGTTCTTAGATGCATATTCTGGTTATAATCAGATTAAAATGGATCCCTCAGATGAGGAAAAAACTTCCTTCATTACAAACAGGGGGACTTACTGTTATAAAGTTATGCCTTTTGGCTTGAAAAATGCTTGAGCCACCTTGTTTAACCAAAGAATTATAAACCTTTGACTAAAACTTATTTTTAAGATGAATAAGGGTTACTAATAATCAAGGAAATGAGGAAAAATGAATAATAGACAATATTGCAGAAATATAGAAAATCGAAGTTAATTATATTCGAGAATCAGATGCCTTTACAAGTTGTATTCCCCTCCCTTATATAGGAGATTCTTATAACGTACAACTCTTGCTATGGTTTCTCATTAATGACTAATTATGACATTAATGAGGCGTTACAAAGGATAACGGTAATTGGGGCACGATTACATAACATTCGAGTAATCAATGGTGGGTCTTTGAATCTACCCGTAGCTTTGTCTAGATTCATTCTGACCGTGCCTCTCTCCTGTTTTGATCAAGTTGAGTTTCCCGTGACTGATAAGCTCGAGGGTTTACTAAATCGTGCCTCTTTGTACCGTACCTCTTCAAAGGATCACATCCAGCTGTCGCGTTTTCCTATCTCCACATGACTGGCTGAGTTGTCAAAAACTGGCTTACGTGTGAAACTCTTTTTACCAATACATATAGTCCCTCCACTTACCATATATTTAACGATTAATATTTGGTAAGTGGATATTCATTTATGGCGGCAATATTTTACCGTCGCTTTTCCTCGAATCATTGTATCCTTCTCTGCACCATAGGCGTCATTTGTCACTTCCATTTAATGCTCGTACCACGTGTCCTTTTCGGATTGGTTCTGCATTTACTCGACACCTTTTAGGGCTTTTTGCGGCTGTGCCAGTCCTGAAGTGACATCTTCAATTATGACTTTTCATCATTATTTTTCTTTTTTTTCCTATGTTTGACGGTTGTCCTCAAGTATAAATACCTTTATTCTTTTCTTTGCTTCCACGAAACACTTCTCTAACTTTGTATTTTGTAAAGAACTTTCTTCTTGCCTTTGCAAACATGTCTTCTTCAAACCAACCTCAAGGAGTAATTGATATTGAAAGTTTAACGCCATCTTCTGCTCCGACTAGGATTCGGAGGGGTGGTAGACTTAGAAGTCTAGGATCCACTCCTTCGAGGGGCTCCTCTTCTCCTCAGATAGTTCCTTCTTCTTCCACTAGATCTCTAGTTTCTCCAAGGTTTAGGGTTTCTCGGTCTCTGTCTAGAGGTAGAGGAGAACGCCTTTGTGAACCTGGAGTCGATGAAATTATCCCTGCTTAGTTTGTTTTTGCTAGGGATAGTCAAGTTCTTATAGACCAATCTTCTTCTCTTGAAAGTGTCGAAAGATATTCAACCCTTATAACTGAGGTTCAGATTTCCCTTGTTCGTAAGTAGTTGTTTTGGAGGTCTGACTTTCCTGTCTACATTCCGAATAGTAATCAAAGAATTACGTCTTACAAGATGGGATATTATTTTGTTTATACGTATCCTTTTACTCTAGGGTTTAGACCCCCCATTGACCCAGTTATAATTGAGTTTTGCCATTTTTTCAATATCTGCTTAGGACAAGTTGGTCTGCTTGTGTGGCGAGTTGTCGCATGTCTTAGGAGTTTGGCTTTTTTAGCCTCGGTTCCTTTTACTTTCAATCATCTTATTCATATCTACTCTCATTCCTTATTTTGTGAAGGGGTTTTCACTTTGACTGTTAGAAGCGAAAGAGTGTTGGTAACCCCTGGAGATGATAAGGATAGGGATTGGTACCTCCGGTATGTTGTTGTACACACTGTTGGTATAGTGGGTGAAGAAAATCCTCCCTTTCCTGAGAGGTGGAATCGCGCACGTGAGTATGCTTTAGCTCATTATTTACTTTTTCTCATTTTGACAGTGAGTATGCTTTAGCTCATTATTTACTTTTTCTCATTTTGACTTGAGATGTTTTATTAACACCGTATCTGTTTTTTCTTCTCTCAGCAATCATGAATATTGTTGAGAATGTCTCCGATATTCGTGATTGGATAGAAATATTGTTGTTTGTTGCTCCTTAAGAAGATAGATCTTGAAAGTACCTCGCTGAGAGGTATGGTTTGCATGTAAATACCCACGGTAAGTGAAGCTCTTTGTTATTGCTTCTTTCCTTACTCGAGTCTCTTCTTTCTTTGTCGTTTAACTTTTTCCCCTTTAATAGGGTTCTCCGCTCATGGGGTGTCTGCTTCATCTATCCCGAAGATGTCCTTGGCTGAGGACCAAGAAATTATTATTGGTTCATCTTCCTCGAAGAGGAGTATTGGTGAGTCTCGTTCCGTAGAAGAATAAGAAGAAGAAGGTGCTTTAGTGCACAGTCCACGGAGAAGGCGGGTGATTCTAAATTATGAGCTTACAGCCTTAACCTTGCCTTCAGTGTCTGTGACTGAGTCCCCTGTCCTTGATGATGTTTCACACTCCCCTATTCATGAGGGTGTTGATCTCGCTCTTGACGATGTCCCTTTGGCTGTTGTCTTTCCTGCTTCTTTGAGAGAAGCTGTCTCGTCTGTTCCTTTGGCTATTTCAAATTTTGCTGTTGCTTTGCCCGTAACTTCTTCGACTCTTCAACTCTTTGTTCCTGCTGCTTTGCCCGTGGCTTCTCCATCTCCTTAACCCTCTGTTCCTATTGATATTCCATCTCTGCCTGCTTCCATGCCTTCCGTTAGGGAAGTAGTGTCTTCCAGCAGAGAGATGCGACAAGTGGTAATAGAGGTTCCAGCTAAGGGGAATCTTTTCTAGAAAATGGTGAGCCCGAAGTGTGGCTCAAGACTTTGATAGGTCCCTCTAAGAAAGCAAAGCTAGCCAGCCACGGTGCTTTTACATGGGCCAATGAGGTCGTGCATACTTCTTTGAAGGTATGATTCAAGTTATCCTCTTTCATTTTCGTATACGAAATTTACCATATCTGACTGGTTTGCTTCTTGTAAATTAAACTTATAGGCATGGAGCTTATGAAGAGGATTTCAAACACGGACCAATAGAAAAAAGAGTTGCAGGCCGATGTTAATAATTGGAAAGCACAGTGTGATAGCCTAAGGATTGACATAGATGCTTTAGAAGAGGAAATGAGTACCTTGAAGTGGAAGATGAGACTCATGGCAGCAAAACTGGCAGTAGAGAAGGCTTCTTGCAGTCAAGCTGATAAAGATAAGAGTGTTATGGAGTCTTTGTTCGTGGAGCAGTTGTCCCGTGCCTCAGAGGAGATTAGAGACTTGAAAAACTTGTTGGGGCAGAAGGAGGAATACTCAGGCGAGCTCGTGCAATCACTCACTCGTACTCAAGAAGACCTTCGTAAGGATTTAGACAAAGCTCAAACTTTAGAGGATTCAATTGTACCATTAAGGGCCGCCCATGAAGCTGCGGAAGTGAAGAAAGACGGATTGAGAGCTGAGCTTCAAGTATGGGCGAAGGATTATGAAGATTTGGAAGAGGTGGCTGCTGTCGATGTGAGCTGGGCGTACATGAATTCTCGCCTTGACACATTGATGGAAATGAGTCAAGAGGGTTTTGACCTTAGTGCTGAAATAGCAAAAACTAAGGAAGCCATAGAGAAGGATCAACAAGGTCATAACCTCTCTTCACCTGATGGTGAGGTTTCATCCGCTCATGCCTCTGCATCCTCAGTTGCTCCCATTCCTTCTGCCAGTGAAGTCAACCCCTCTCTTGAAGAAATTTAGTTTGTTCATCCCTCTTTTTTTTTTCTTTGTATCAATTGGTGGTTACCCCCAGTCCCATCGGGGCAAATTTGGATTTCCTTAAATTCCATAAATGTCAACTTAGGGGCACCACAATGTATATAAAAATTTTGTACGGCTAAGTATAAGTTAATACTTAGTTTTAGCCGTTTTAATATATAAATGTTATTTTGAATTTTGTTGAGTTTTTCTTTCACTCTTTAAGTCTTTTGCATGCTTTATTTTTCGAGGTTTTAGTTTTACCTTCGAGTTTTGCATGTGGAATGCTTTGGACTACTCGTACCTTTTTTGTAATAGGCACGGTGTCATACTAAATGTGTGTCTTTTTGTAATAGGGCCCTTTATATTGGCATGAAGAAGACGTCTCAACTTCATGATAATGCAATAGAGTGATAGGAATTTTACAGACGTTTAAGAATGTTTCCAAGGAAAGTTTTTTGTTTGAACTTCCATGACATTTTACATGTGTTTGGTTATCGTCTAAAACTCATGTTTGCAACTGTTTTTGTTTAACAGATTTGATATACTCTTGTATTTCGTAACTGTTTTTCATAGGTAACAGTTTTTTGATATTAATACAGCGAAACAACAGTTTTTTACTAGTAACAGTTTTTATAAAGATTAGAGTTTTTACCCGCAACTGTTTTGGAAACAGTTTTCTAATAAGTATGAGGGAAATGTTTTCTTATTCGTAACTGTTTTTATTTGATAACAGTTTCTTGAACAAATACAAGGATTTAGATCTTTCATCCATAACTGTTTTATTTGAGAACAGTTTTTTGAATGAGTACATTGATGATGATCTTTTACCCCTAACTGTTTTTGTTACAACAACTTTGAATAAGTATAAAGATGTACATTTCTTTCTCGTGACTAATATTTTGCCTTTCAACCTGAATATGTTCGAAGGTTTTTGCTTTTTGCATTAGGCTTTGTATTTAGATGGCTCTTTTGATTTCTTTCAATTCTGCTCGTGTCACTTGTCTCGTTGGGTAGATGGGTCTTCGGGCTCTAGATTTTGACTTTCTGATAGTCTTGTTTGCTTATTTTTAGCCTTCCATACTGTATAGTCCCCCAAGTGTTTGAGCTTTGAAGAATGAAATCTCGAGCACTTGATTATTCCTTTCTTGTGGTCCTTTTCCTGAAAAGGAAAAATATTCCGGACTCGAAGGTATGTAGTTTTTTAGATGATGAATGCTTAACCCTTTTAAAACGTCCATCAGAAAGTGTAACCCTAGACTGAGAATTGTGTTATTTCCTCGCGTATTTGTAGGTCTAATATCATCATCTGGTGACGGGTTAGCTTTATGCCTATCATCTAAAAAAGTTAGTAAAATTTTTAGATGCTCAAAATAAAATCGAACGTGTGATACCTGACGGGGGGTATTCTTTTCTTTTAGAAGTAATACTTCTTTAGATGGATGGCGTTCTAGCTTGTTGCTAGAACTCTGTCGTCCATAGCTTCAACCTCATAGGCGTCTTTCCCAACTATGCCTCGGATTTTGTAAGGTCCTTCCCAAGTTGGATTTAGATTTCTTGCACCTGCTTCTTTCGCTGATTGAAAGACTTTTTTGAGGACGAAGTCCCCAACCTTGAAGTACCTGAGATGAGCTTTACGGTTGTAATAACACTCTATGATTTGTTTTTGAGCTGCCATCCGTATCAATGCTGCTTCTCTCTATGGTTCGAGCAGGTCCAGGTTGGCCCTCAATTCGTCGTCGTTTCCTCCCTCCATGGCTGTTGAGAACCTTATGCTTGGTTCGCGAATCTCCACAGGTGTTAAGGCTTCTGATCCATAAACAAGTGCGAACAGAGTTTCTCCCGTGGCTATTTTTGAAGTTGTTCTGTATGCCCATAATACCGCTGGTAACTCATCAGGACAGTTTCCTTTGGCTTTATCCATCCGCTTCTTTATATTGTTGATGATGACCTTATTCGTTGACTCAGCTTGACCATTAGCCACGGGGTGGTACAGCGTTGAAGTGATCCGCTTGATTTGCCAACTTTCGAAGAATTCTATGATTTGTGAGCCTATGAATTGTGGGCCATTATCACACACGATTTACTTTGGTATTCCAAAGCGCCATATTATGTTTCTCCATAAGAAGCTTTTAACTTCCTTTTCTCGCACTTGTTTGAACGCTTCTGCCTTTACCTATTTTGTAAAAAGTCGCTTAGCACGAGTAAAAACCGTACATGTCCTTTAGCTGTGGGAAGGGGTCCCACTATGTCCATACCCCATTTCATGAAAGGCCATGGGGATATTATTGGATGCAATAATTCCGCTGGACGATGCATGTTATTGGCAAACCTTTAGCATCTATCACATTTGGATACGAAGTTCTCGGCTTCTTCTTCCATCTTAGGCCAATAGTATCTGGCTCTGATTAGTGTTTTCACTAAGTATCTCGCCCCTGAGTGATTTCCACAGTGTCCTTCATGGACTTCTTTCATCACAAATTCCGTTTGGTTAGGTCCGAGGTATTTAGCTAGGGAACCTCCGAACATCTTGCGATAAAGCGAGTTGCGAATAAGGCAGTACCGTGCAGCTTTGTGGCGAAGTGCTTGAGCTGCTTTCCTGTCTTCAGGTACGGTGCCATTCTGCAAAAAATTAAGAATTTCGTTTCTCCAGTCCCAGGTTAGGTTGTTGAAACTTGGTCTATTATTGAATGAAATAGTTGAATGACAATTGTATTGTCTTTGTTCGTTACTTTCGTGACTGCTGCGAGGTTAGCTAGTGCATCTGCTTCTGCATTTTGCTCTCTAGGTATTTGCATTACCTTCCATGTTTTGAATTGTCTCACGATCTCTCGTGCTTTTTCTAGATACTGTTGCATTCTAGTCTCACGAGCGATGTAAGTCCCCTGTATTTTATGTACTACCAGTTGGGAGTCGCTGTTGATCACAATTTTCTAGATTGAGAGCTCCCGTGCGAGTTCAAGCCCTGCAATAACAGCTTCATACTCTTCTTCATTGTTAGTTATAGGATAACACTTGATAGCTTGCCGTATCTTTTCACTCATGGGTGATATTAAGACTATGCCTAAGCCGGCACCTTTTATATTTGAAGAACCATAGGTGAACAAGGTCCATAGGCCTGGATTAGCACCGTTAAAGAGTTGTAACTCTTTTTTCTACTTCAGGTACAATGCGATTACTAAAGTCAGCAACAAAATCAGCTAGTATTTGAGACTTAGTTGCAATCCTAGGCTGATAGATTATATCATGCTCACTTAATTCTATAGCCCACTTGGCTAATCTTCCTGACAATTCCTGTTTATGCAGAATATTTCTTAGAGGATATGAGGTCACAACGGTGGTTGGGTGGCATTGAAAATATGATCGTAATTTTCTAGATGCCACTATTAAAGCTAAGGCTAAATTTTTTAGATGTGGATATCTAGTATCAGCATCTAGCAAAGTTTTACTTACATAATAGATAGGTGATTTTTTACCGATACTGCACTTACAGTAATTTCTGAGACATCCAGGTTTTACAATCTCTCCCCTTCTTTTATCTTTGAAAGCAATGGTGGTTTCGATAGATAAATCTTCAGATTCTTGAGGGCTTGCTGACATTCTTCAGTCCATTCGAACTGATTTTGCTTTGAACTTCCTTTTTATTTGTTAAAATATCAGGTATTTCCTCTATAGATTTAATTTGAGCGGGATTTACCTCTATTCCTCTGTTTGATACAAGGAAACCCAAAAATTTACCTGATTGCACTCCAAAAGCGCATTTCTCTAGATTTAACTTCATATTATACCTGCGTAAAATATCAAAAGTAGTAGAGAGTTGCTGGAAATGGTCTTGTGCTTGTGTTGATTTTACCAACATATCATCAATATAGACTTCCATCGTCTTTCCAAGATGTTCTTGGAACATTTTAGTCACTAACCTTTGATAGGTGGCTCCAGCGTTTTTTAAGCCAAAAGGCATAACTTTATAACAGTAAGTCCCCCTGTTTGTAATGAAGGAAGTTTTTTCCTCATCTGAGGGATACATTTTAGTCTGATTATAACCAGAATATGCATCTAAGAAGCTTAATAATTCATGACCTGCTGTGACATCAATCATTTGATCTATATGTGACAATGAGAATGAATCTTTGAGGCATGCTATATTTAAGTAAGTATAATATACGCATACTCTCCACTTTTCATTCTTTTTAGGTACTACCACGGTGTTTGCTTGCCAATTAGGGTACGTTACCTCTTGTATCGAACCAATCTTCAAGAGTTTATGTACCTCTTCGTCGATCACTTGGTTCTTGAATGGTCCTTTCTTTCTTTTCTTCTGCTTAACAGGTACGAAGGATAGATCTTCATTTAGTTTATGAGTCATCACTTCTGGTGGGATGCCTGTCATATCTGAGTGGGACCACGCAAAGCAGTCTGCGTTAGCCTTTAAATAATCAATTAATTTACCTCTTCGAGCGGGGCCTAGCCTCATGCCTATATACACTTTCTGCTCAGGCTTTTGTTCAGATAATGGAACATC
Organism: Nicotiana paniculata; assembly: GCA_005239505.1. NCBI lineage: Eukaryota > Viridiplantae > Streptophyta > Magnoliopsida > Solanales > Solanaceae > Nicotiana > Nicotiana paniculata. The sequence continues at coordinate 1,497 of ML314028.1, read as the reverse complement.
TTCGAGCTCCTGCTAGTTGTTTTGATGTGCTCATCTTCCTCCGGTTCACGAACGACGTCCGGTCTGGAATCTACATTTGTGTAGTATAGTACACCTTCCGTGGTAACTTGATTCTCCTTCGGGTAAGTATTTTCTTTCGTACCTGTTTCAGCCATAATACCTTCCGTACCTAGTTGGGTAGTAATTTTTTCCATGCCTGTTTGGGCTGCGTTACCTGCTTGGGAGATTCCCTTATCTCCTAATTCTTCCACCTCTATTTTCTTGTTATAGTGTACCACTGAGTTTATATTTCTTGCGGTCTGATGATCTCCTTTGATTTGTTGAATCCCCCATTCAGAGGGGAATTTAATTACCTGATGCAACGTGGAGGGTATCGCTTTCATGTCGTGGATCCATGGCCTTCCCATGATCACGTTATAAGCCATGTCAGTATCGATGACTTGGAACCTGGTACTTTTGATCACCCCCTCAGCATAAGTGCTAAGCTCAATTTCTCCTTTTGTTATAACCGTAGAGTTATCAAACCCTGATATGGCTCATGCTTTTGGGATTACTTGATTCCCCAGTAGCATTTCTTCCACGACTCTTAGCAAAATGATTTTGACTGAACTGCCTGGATCAATCAACACTCTTTTTACGTTAGTGTCATGAATAAGTAAAGATATTACCAAAGCATCATTGTGCGGAAGCATTAATCCGCCGGTATCTGCATCATCGAAGGTTATATCGTCTTCTTCCATATTTTTACGAGCCCGTTTTCCATGTGTAATTGTGAAATTTGTGGTTATTTTGCAGATCACTCCATTTACTTCTTCACCTCCGTGTATCACGTTGACGGTTCGTTTTGGAGAAGGAGGTTTTGGGCTTCCTGCATGTTCCTCGTATATGCTTGTTTAACTTTATCACTAAAAAATTATGTTAAATAGCCCTGTTCTAATAAATTTTCTACTTCACCTTGTAAAAATCTGCAATCCGCTGTTTTGTGCCCATGATCGTTGTGGAATTCACATCAGTGATCTGGGTTTCTTCTACTTGGATTTGACCGCATCTCTTTGGGCCACTTAACCTTGTCTCCCATGTTCCTCAATATAGAGACAAGTTCAGTAGTACTTACATTAAAGGTATTGATCCCCAATTTGAGTACTACCTTTAGGTCGTTCATCTCGATCTTTTGTGGATCTAGACGAGGGTGAGACTATGTCTCTTCCTTGTGGTCTATAGTCCGACCTAGTGTTTTCGAACCCGGGGCGGATATCGCGTACCGAGGGTCCTAAGTAAGGATCGTACATNGGGAATTCTCTTAGACTTTCCTTAAGTCGTCTCATGGCTTCTGAGCTTTTATCGTTTAGGTTGCTTGCAAATGCCATGACTGCCCAATTATCAGGCACCCTGGGTAACTGCATTCTTTCTTGTTGAAACCTGTCTACGAACTCGCAGAGTAGTTCCGTGTCTCCTTGTTTTATTTTGAATATGTCTTCCATTCTCTTCTCAACTTTT
>ML314025.1:0-175472 GCA_005239505.1 Nicotiana paniculata | reverse complement strand
CTTACAACAATTTCTGTGACAGCCAGGTAGATGTACAATCTTTCCCCTTCTTTTGGCTTTGAAAGCATTAGTGGTTTCGATAGATAAATCTTCAGGTTCTTGAGGGCTTGCCGACATTCTTCAGTCCATTCGAACTGATTCTGCTTTTTGAGAACTGAGAAAAATTAATATTTTTTTTCGGAAGATCTGGAAATAAACCTACCCAAAGATGCTATTCTCCATGTCAGTCTTTGAACTTCCTTTTTATTTGTTAAGACATCAGGTATTTCCTCTATGGCTTTAATTTGAGCGAGATTTACCTCTATTCCTCTGTTTGATACAAAGAAACCCAAACATTTGCCTGATTGCACTCCAAAAGCGCATTTCTCTAGATTTAACTTCATATTATACATGCGTAAAATATCAAAAGCAGTAGAGAGGTGATAGAAATGCTCGCGTGCTTGTGTTGATTTAACCAACATGTCATCAATGTAAACCTCCATCGTTTTCCCAGATGTTCTTGGAACATCTTGGTCACTAACCTTTGATAGGTGGCTCCAGCATTTTTTAGGCCAAAAGGCATGACTTTATAACAATAAGTCCCCCTGTTCGTGATAAAAGAGGTTTTTTCCTCGTCTAAAGGATCCATTTTAATCTGATTATAACCAGAATATGCATCTAGAAAGCTTAATAGTTCATGACCTGCGGTGGCATCAGTCATTTGATCTATATGAGGCAATCAGAATGAATCTTTGGGGCATTCTTTGTTTAAGTCGGTATAATCTACGCAAACTCTCCACTTGTCATTCTTTTTAGGTACTACCACGGTGTTTGCTAACAAGTGAGGGTACGTTACCTCTCGTATCGAACCAATCTTCAAGAGTTTCTGTACCTCTTCGTTAATCACTTGGTTCATGAATGGTCCTTGCTTTCTTTTATTCTGCTTAACAGGTACAAAAGGATAGATCTTCGTTTAGTTTATGAGTCATCACTTCTGGTGGAATGCCTGTCATATTTGAGTGGGACCACGCAAAGCAGTCTGCGTTAGCCTTTAAATAATAAATAAAATTACCTCTTCGAGCGGAGTCTAGTCTCGTGCCTATATACACTTTCTGCTTAGGCTTTTGTTCGGATAATGGAACAACTTCGAGCTCTTCCATAGTTATTTTGATGTTCTCATCTTCCTCCGATTCACGAATGACGTCCGGTCTGGAATCTTTTTCTGTGTGGTATACCTTCCATGGTAACTTGATTTTTCTTCTCGTAAGTACTTTCTTTCGTACCCGTTTCAGCAATAATATATTCCGTACCTATTTTGGCAGTAATTTCTTCCATGCTTGTTTGGGCGGTGATACCTACTTGGGAGGTTTCCTTATCTCGTAATTCTTCCACCTCTATTTTCTTGTTGTAGTGTACCATAGAATTTATGGGTTTTGCAGTCTATTGATCTCCTTTGATTTGCTGAATCCCCCATTCAGAGGGCAATTTAATTACATGATGCAACGTGGAGGGTATCGCTTTCATGTCGTGGATCCATGGTCTTCCAATGATCATGTTATAAGCCATGTCAGTATCGATGACTTGGAACCTAGCTCTTTTGATCACCCCCTCAGCATAAGTGCTAAGCTCATTTTCTCCGTTTGTTATAACTGTAGAGTTATGAAACCCTGATATGGCTCGTGCTTTTGGGATTACTTGATTCCCCAGTAGCATTTCTTCCACGACTCTTAGAAAATGATATTGACTGAACTACCTGGATCAATCAACACTTTTTTTTTAATCCGCTTCTATCTGCATCATCGAAGGTTATATCGTCTTCTCCACGAGCATGTTTCCCGAGTGTAATTGTGAACTTTGTGGTTGTTTTGCAAATTACTATGTTTACTTCTTCACCCCCATGTATTACGTTAACAATTCGTTTTGGAGAAGGAGGCTTTGGGGGCTCCTGCCTGTTCCTCATGTATGCCTGTTTACCTTTATTACTAAACAATTCTATTAAATAGCCCTGTTTTAACAAATTTTCCACTTCACCTAAAAATCTGCAATCCGCAGTTTTGTACCCATGATCGTTGTGAAATTCACACTAGTGATCTGGGTTTCTTCTACTTGTATTTGACTGCATCTCTTTAGGCCACTTAACCTTGTCTCCCATGTTCTTCAATATTGAGACAAGTTCAGTAGTAATTACATTAAAGGTATGATCCCCAATTTGAGTACTACCTCTAGGTCGCTCATCTCGATCTTTTCCAGATCTATACGAGGATGAGACTACATCTCTTCCTTGTGGTCTATAGTCCGACCTAGTGTTTTTGAACCTGGGGCGGACATCGGGTCCCGAGGGTCCTAAGTAAGGATCGTACCTGTTTTTACCTGATCTTCTATCTGATTCAGGACGTCTGGATCTGGAATGATCTTCAACTCTCAAACGAGAAATGATATCTTCTTATTTTATTAGTTTAGTACTGTACCTGTTATATACATCGTTCCATGTTGTGGCGGGGAATTCTCTTAGATTCTCCTTAAGTTGCCTGGTGGCTTCCGAGCTTTTATCGTTCAAGTTGCTTGCAAAATGCCATGGATGTCCAATTATCGGTCACCCTGGGTAACTGCATTCTTTATCGTTGAAACCTGTCTACAAACTCACGGAGTAGTTCCGTGTCTCCTTGTTTTATTTTCAATATGTCTTCCATTCTCTTAACTTTTTGTGCACCAGAGTGTGCTTTTATAAACGAATCTGCAAGCTCAGCAAAAGAGTCAATAGAATTTTAAGGGACAAGAGAATACCAGGTTAGGGCCCCTTTGGTAAGTGTTTCCCCATGTTTTTTGACAAGTACTGATTCAATCTCTTATTTCGTTAAGTCGTTTCCTTTTATCCCAGTAGTGAAAGCAGTCACATGGTCGCGTGGGTCAGTTCTTCCATCATATTTGGGAACGTCAGGCATTGTAAACTTCTTGGGTATAGGCAAAGGTGCCGCACTTGGCTTCCAAGGTTGTTGAGAATATCTATCAACATTGATGCCTTTGATGACAGGTGTTACACCAGGAATTTGTTCGATGCGATCGTTCTGCTCCTTCATCTGTTTCTGCATGGTTAGCAGTAACTTTTGTAATTCTGAGTTATTAGATATACCTGGTCTTGTTTCGAGAGATTCATTAGGAGTATCTTCTCTTCCTGAGTTTTCCAACCCAGATTGAGGATTTTCCATGGTTATGGTGTTATTGGAGGTGGCATCGGCGGTGTAGGCAATGTTGCCGGTGATCCTCTCACAAATTCTTGCAAAGCATGGCTCACATACTCTGCAATCATTTGCTTTACACGATCTTGTTCCAAAGTTTGATCATTATTACCATTTTTGTTATTGGATCTTTCTAGGGATTGTTTTCTCGAACCACGTGGGGTTCCTGAAGGCGATGGAACGGGGGTTCCACTTCTTTGCTGGTTGTTGTCGTTGGGGTTTGACATAATTCAAAGGATATCAGTTGGAAAGTAAATAAAGATTATCAGATTCTCGATAACAGAACCAATTTGTTTAACCAAAGAATTAGACCCTTTGACTAAAGCTTATTTTTAAGATGAATACGGGTTACTGATAATCAAGATAATGGGAAAAATGAATAATAGACAATATTGCAGAAATAAAAGATTGACGTTGATCGTATTGGAGAATCAGATGTCTTTACAAGTTGTATTCCCCTCCATTATATAGGAGATTCTAACAACGTACGACTCTTGCTATTATTACTCATTAATGACTAATTTTGACATTAATGAGGCGTTACAAAGGATAACGGTAATTGGGGTTTAGTTACATAACATTTGAGCAATCAATTGTGGGTTCCTAATCTGCTCGTAGGCTTGTCTAGATTAATTCTGACCGTTCCTTTCTCCCGTTTTGATCAAGTTGAGTTTCCCGTGGCTGATAAGTTCATGGGTTTACTGAATCGTGCCTCTTTGTACCGTATCTCTTCAAGGAGTCACGTCCAACTGTCGCATTTTCCTGTGTCCACGTGACTGGTTGAGTTGTCAAAAGATAGGTTACGTGTGAAACTCTTTTTTACCAATACAACTATGAGACCGTATCTCGGGAGATCCCTTGTGGTTTATCCCTATGTACTGTGCTACTATTTTTTGTGATTTTCTCTTGTTAAATTTCCCTCTCTTATTACACTGCCATATTCTTTTGTATTATTTATTATATACCAGTAGGGCCCTGACAGGACCTCGTCACTACTCGACCGAGGTTAGGCTTGGAACCTACTGGTTACCTTTGTGGTGTACTCATGTTACTCTTCTGCACATGATTTGTGTGCAGATTCAGGTACTTCTTATCGGCCTCGATATCACTAAGCAGTGAGATTGTGGAGACTCCAAGGTATATCTGCTCGTGTCTACAGACCTCGGAGTCCCCCCTTTATTCCCTCCTATGTCGTTTACCTTTTCGTACTTTCTTAGACTCTAGTGTATAGAGATACTTAGGTTTTCTTCTATAGCTTGTGACTTATGATTACCGGGTTTTAGGAATACTGTGTATACTTGAATGCTATGTTACTTGTACATGACGAGCGGCATTTTATGATTTTCTAGTTATCTATTGCAGTCTAGTTATTAAATTCTATTTTCATTTTCTATTATTCTACAATTTGTTAGGCTTACCTAGTCGTAGAGACTAGGTGTCGTCACGACGTCTTACAGAGGGTGATTTGGGTCATGACAAGTTGGTATCAAAGATCTAGGTTCATAGGTGAGGTGAGTCACAAGCAGGTTTAGTAGAGTCTCGCGCATTAGTACAGATGCGTCTGTACTTATCTTCGGGAGGCTATTGACCTGTTAGAAAAATTTCACTTCTTTTGATTCATTGTCGTGTGAATTTGTTGACTTCAAAATTCTAAACTTCCTGTATTCTATTCTCCTACAGATGGTGAGCACACGTACATCCGGATGTGAGAGGTCGGCGCTGGGGTAAAAGCTGAGGACCTCCACGCGGTGCAGCTAGAGCACCCCCACGAGCTGCTACAGAGGAGCCAACAGTAGCTCCTGTCGGAGCGCAGGCACCTGAGATGCCTATTAGTGCAGCAGCTCGTCAGGAGACCCTTGCATAGTTGTTGAGCATGTTTGGTACTCTAGCTCAAGCACGGTTGATTCCACTTGCTCCTGCCACATCTCAGGTCGGCGGAGGAGCACAGACTCCTGTCGTCCGCACCCTAGAGAAGCGATTTCAGTTCAATCAGGTTCCAGAGGTCATACCAGTGCAGCTAGTAGCCCCAGTTTGGCCAGAGGGTACGCAATAACTTCTGAGGAGGAGCAACTTAGGCTTGAGAGGTAAAAAAATTACCATCCTCCTACTTTCAGTGGCTTGGCATTAGAGGATGCCTGGGGTTTTCTTGAGGAGTGCCATCATATCCTCCGTACTATGGGTGTTGCGGAGTTGAGTAGGGTTTCTTTCACTACATTATAACTTAGAGTAACGGCCTATCAGTGGCGTGCTTATGAGTTGGGTAGTCTATCTGAGGCAACTTAAATTACTTGGACCCAATTCTTGGATATATTTTTGAGGGAGTATGTTCCCTAGAGTCTTAGAGATGCATGGCGCGCCGAGTTTGAGCAGTTGCGCCAGGGTGCTATGAATGTGTAAGAGTATGCAGTTCGTTTCAGTGATTTGGCTAGGCATTCACCAGCCTTGGTTGTTACAGTTCGAGAGAGGGTCCGTTAGTTTATCCAGGGGCTCCACCCTTGTATCAAGCTCAGCATGGCCTAGAAGTTAGAGATGAATATTTCATACCGGTAGGTTATGGGTATTGCTAGGAGAGTGGAGGGTATACATGCTCGGGAGGGATAGGAGAGGGAGTCCAAAAGGTCTCGAGAGTCTTGAACTTATAGTGGTACTCGTGCCCCAGATGCAGTTCGTCATGGTAGGGGCTATGTGAGTGGCCCTGTTCATTCAACACTACTAGCCTCCAGTGGTATTCCGGCTACTCCTAGGACCTAAGAGCATTATTATGCACCGCCTGTGTCTAGTGTACCTCCAGCATGGGGTGCTTTCAGCGCTCAATTCAAAAGACCTATCTCGAGCCAGCAGTAACATCCACACCCTCCAAGAGCTTGTTTTGAGTATGGTGACTCTCTCCATATGGCGAGGGATTGCCTCAGACTTAGGAGGGGAACCTCCACAGACTTCTCAGGCACTGCGTGCTCCACCGGGTCATCAGGCTATGATTATAGCACTAGTTACCACTCCACCTGCTCAGCCAACTCGAGGAGGTCAGGCATGTAGAGGTCGCCTTGGAGAGGGAGGCCAGGCCAGATATTATGCCCTTTTTGCTCGTACAGAGGTAGTTGCATCCGACTCTATCATTAAAGGTATTGTTTCGGTCTATCATAGAGGTGCGTTGGTTTTATTTGATCCAGGCTCCACCTATTCCTATGTGTCCTCGTATTTCCCCCCATATTTAGGCGTATCTCATGATTCTTCGAGTTTTAATATTTATGTGTCTACACCTGTGGGAGATTCTATTATTGTTGACCGTGTGTATCAGTCATGTTTGGTTGTTCTTAGTGGTTTTGAGACTAGATTCGATTTATTATTGATCAGCATGGTAGACTTTGATATTTGTTTTGGCCATGGTCCGTTGTTGCCCCATTATGCAATTCTTGATTGTCACGCCAAGACCGTGACGCTGGCTATGCCTTGCTATGCCAGGATTACCGCGATTAGAGTGGAGGGGTACCTTAGATTACACTCCCAACAAAGTTATTTCATTTATTAAAGCTCAATGAATGGTTGGGAAGGGGTGTGACACGTATCTAGTTTATGCGGGAGATGTCAGTAATGATACCCCTACAGTTGAGTTAGTCATAGTAGCGAGGAAATTCCCAGATATATTTCCAGTTGATCTCTGGAGCATGTCGCCCGATATAGATATTGACTTTGGTATCGATTTGTTTCCGGGGAATCAACCCATCTCTATTCCTCCATATTGTATGGCTCCTCCTGAGTTGAAGTAGTTAAAGGAACAATTACAGTAATTGCTTGATAAGGGCTTCATTCGACCCAGTGTGTCACCTTGGGATGGCCTAGTCTTGTTTTGAAGAAGAAGGATGGTTATATGCGTATGTGCATTGATTATCGTCATTTGAACAAAGTTATGTGAAGAACATGTATCCATTATCTCGTTTTGATGACCTATTTGATAAGTTACCGGGTGCTAGGGTATTTTACAGGGCTAACTTACATTCAGTCTATCATCACTTGAAGATTCGGGAGCCATATATTCCGAAGACTACTTTCAGGTGTCGGTATGGTCACTACTAGTTCCTTCTGATATCATTTAGGCTGACCAATGCCCAGTAGAATTCATGCATTTGATGCACAGTGTATTTCGACCCTATCTTGACTCATTCATAATTGTGTTTATTGACGACATTCTGGTGTACTCCCGGAGTCGGGAGGATCATGAGCAGTACCTGATGATTATGCTTTAGACATTGAGAGAAAAGAAGTTATATGAATCATTCTCAAAGTGTGAGTTCTGGTTAGACTTAGTGGACTTTTTGGGTCACTTAGTGTTGAGTGAGGGGATTAAGGTAGATCCGAAGAAGGTGGAAGCAGTGCAGAGTTGGCCTAGACCGTCCAGAGCTATGGACATCTACACATAGAGTTGGCGCGATGTTGATGCAGGACTGTAGGGTGATTTACTACGCGTCTAGACAACTGAAGCCGCATCAGAAGAAATATCCTATCCACGATCTTGAGTTAGAAGTTATTGTTCATACCTTGATGATTTTGCGGAACTATTTGTGCGATGTCCCTTGTGAGATCTACACCGATCATAGGAGTTTGCAGCATCTGTTCAAACAGAAGGATCTTAACTTGCATTAGTGAAGGTGGTTAAAGCTGCTTAAGGATTATGATATCACTATTCTATACCATCCCGGGAAGGCCAATGTGGTGGCCTATGCCTTGAGTCACAGGGCAGAGATTTTAGAGATCTTAGCATATCAACCAGCATCAAAGAGACTGTTGGCATTGGATGTTCAGGCCTTGGCCAACTAGTTTTTCACATTGGACATTTCTGAGCAGAGTCGAGTTTTGGCTTGTGTGGTCTCCTAATCTTATCTTTATGATCATATCAGGGAGCGTCAGTATAATGACCCCCATCTTCTTGTCCTGAAGGACATCGTTGAACATGATGATGCTAAAGAAGTCACTATTGGAGATGATGGTGCATTGGGGATGCAGGGCAGGCTGTGTGTGCCCAATATAGACAAATTGCGCTAGTTGATTCTCTAGGAGGATCACTGTTTGTGGTACTCCCTCCATCCGGATTCCACGAAGATGTATCAAGACTTGAGGCAACATTATTGGTGGGGATACTGAAGAATGACATAGTGGAATATATAGCTCGGTGTCTAAATTGCAAACAGGTGAAGTATGAGTATCAGCGACCGGGTGGGTTGCTTCAGAAGTTAGAGATTCTAGAGTGGAAATGGGAGAGGATCACTATGGATTTTGTTGTTGAGCAGTTTGGGTGATTGTGGATAGGTTGACCAAGTCAGCTCATTTCATTCCTCTGATGACTACTTATTCTTCCAAGCAGCTAGATCGAGTATATTACAGTGAGATTGTCAGGATTCATGGCGTGTCAGTATCTATCATCTATGACCGGGGTACGCAACTTACATCACGGTTCTAGAAGGTCGTACAACAATAATGAGGTACTCGAGCTGAGTTGAGTACAACATTTCACCCTCAGACGGACAGACAGTCCGAGCGTGCTATTCAGATACTGGAGGATATGCTTGGTGCTTGTGTGATTGAGTTTGGGTTTCTTGGGATCAATTGTTTCCACTTACGTAATTTTCCTACAACAACAATTAATAGTCGATCATTCATATGGCAACATATGAGGCTCTATATGGTAGGCGGTATCGATCCCCAGTGGGTTGGTTCGAGCTGGGCGAGGCTTGGCATTTGGGTACAGAATCGGTTCAGGATGCTCCGGAAAAGGTTAAGGTGATTCAGGATCGACTTCACACAGCCCAGTCCAGACAGAAGAGTTATTCGGATCGGAAGGTTCGCGATGTTGCATTCATGGTTGGGGAGCGGGCCTTTGTCACGACCCAAACCGATGGGCCGTGACGGGTAGTTGTTGCCTTACCCAACCGAGTACCGATGTAACATATTTTTCTTATCACCCCGTCATGGGTTAATGGGCCAGAAGGTTCATCATGAGATAACAGAGTAAAACATAAGGGAATACTAGACATAAGAAGACCCAACATGATATAGAAGCTTATACACGTGACATATAGGCCTATAAGGCCGACATGAACATTTGTACACTCAAAACATAGGCTGAAAAGGCCATACAAGTATCCATACATATGGCATCTGTCTAAAAGCCACTAAGAGTAAATAAACATCATAAAGGTTGGGATAAGGCCCCGACATACCAATCCATACATGTCCAAATCATACTGACCAAATAGCCAACTCTGAAGCAAGTGGAGGGCACCAACAACTTTTGCTGAGCTTATAACCTACTATAGGACTATCAACCTGTCTTTCTGGACACGTAGGCATGAAATGTAGCATCCCCAAAAGGGACGTAAATACAAATAAAGTACCAAGTATGTAAGGAAAGAAAGGTAATATATAAAAGACATGAAAGAAATATAGAGTAAAGTACTAAACCTGTAAGTCTAAATAGCTCTATGAATCATAAAACGTTTACAGTGTCATTCATGTGCATGTAAATGTCATATCATGTATAGGTATATGCGTACATAACATCATCAAGACTTTGAGGGAATTACATCATATCATCTCGGCCTCTGTGGGAAAAATCATCAACGTATACCAACTGGTCAGGTGGTGGTGCGTATATAAGGCCATAACCTTTCTCCATACCACATATACATATACTATACACGTATATAATGCCATCTAATCATGGGTCAATATATACGTATAAATGAATGTAATGCATAATGAAGTAATTCAATAAGATCTCTCGGAATGTCATTAGACCCATGAACAGATGATATGGTAGTAGGACATATAGGGAATCAAGAACATAGGCAACCCTAGTACTTCTAAGAATAGAATCATTTGAGAAACTTGTGTGCTTGATCATTTCATTGTATCGTATGGATCACGCCAAAAATAAAGAAGTGATAGACTTAATATGCTTGTATGATCTCTTCCTTATTACTCAAGTAAGATCAACACAACTTTTTCCATCTACAACAAGTGGAATGATATTATCATTAACATATAATGTCGTATCATCGTATTTGGCTAGTCGTATGGCTTAAGGAAACTAGGGAAGAAACTCCCCTATTTTAATACATCCCAAAGACCATGGAGGGTCATCAACAGCCCAACAATAAAAACTGTAACCAATAATAGCAACAACAACAACAATATAATCCAATATGAGTTTCTCCGATTATCTTTACAATCATATTGAGCGGCAAGCTCGTTTTTACTCATAACAAGATATAAATTGTATCAAACTCTTATTCTATAAATTATTTTACAACCTTAAGAACATCATACTTATATGTACTACATTATTTGTAGTTCAAAAAATCCATAAAATGCCTTCCAAAACAGCCCCATACGTCTAGCACTTTAACTTTTATCGCCAATCACTTGTTTTTCATATTTTCTTCTTCAATCAACTTAATTAAGAACTAGAAAAGCTTAAAAACAGAAGCCAAAAGATTACCAAATTATTTCTAACAATTTTCATCCACCACAAAGCACATATTTAGCCACAAAACAATCCAACCAAAAAGACAACCATATCCCATGTTCCTTCAAGTGCTATCTTATGGTTTTTCACTCAAACAACAGAACCAACACAAGATTAACCTGAGGAACAATAAATAAGATGTTAAAAATACAATGGAAAACATCTAAAACTCGAAACCTTATCTCAACTTAGCTCACAATATCCCTCAATCGCACAACAAAATCATAGAAGCATTCTCTTGTAGTCTTTAACACATTTGATGATGATTTGAGTTGATTTTCCTTGAGTTTGGTTCTTGGGATCTTGGGATATGTTAGGGAAGGTTTTGGAGATATTTTGGACTTAATTTGGTTGAGAATATATCCTAAATGAGGCTGAAACATATTTTAAAAGACGTAAGGTCGGTGGGCATCTCAAGTGGGTCCCAACCGAGCTACTTGTGCAATCTTTGAAAAATGTGGATATCTCCCTACTCCGACGTCGTACTGACAAACGGTTTAATGCTATAGAAACTAGACTTGTAGATATTCAATTTTTATATGTATATAACCCCTTAATTACAAGTATATTGGGACAAAGAGCATCTAAATTTGGCCTAATTGTTAGCACATTTATGAATGTAACTTGTGATGGCCTTTGCCAACTTTTGTTCCAAAACTCGCTTGACTTTAAAACATAACACACGACTATCATATGAATAAAATAACTCATAACATAACCTCCTTATAAATTTAAGCACCATAGTCTCACCTGAAAAGTACAAGTTATAACATTCTAGCTTGTCGACTTTCGACGAAACTTATTTTCTTCAATTTCATTAGCTTCTAAGCCTTTTAACCCTCTAGGTAATTTTCATCCATGATCTTAAAGATTTGTAACCTCCAAGATAATATCATTAACTTGCTTTATATTCTTTAAACGATAATCTCATTTCTGAGCTTACATAAATTGACTTACGACATACTCTCACGTGTGAAAACATGGGGTGTAACAGTATTGCTCGGGGTTTTGCCCATGAAGCGTGTTATGAGGTTCGGGAAGAAGGGAAAGCTGAGCCTAAGGATTATTGGCCCATTGGAGGTGTTTCAGCATGCTGGGGAGGTTGCTTATGAGCTTGTCTTACCTCCCAATCCAGCAGGAGTTTCCAGTATTCCATGTTTCTATGCTCCAAAAGTACCACAATAATCCGTCTCATGTGTTGCGTTTCATTTCAGTCCAGTTGGATAAGGATTTATCTTATGTTGAGGAGCCGATGGCTATTTTGGACAGGTAGGTTCGAAAGTTGAGGTCAAAGAACATTACTTCAGTGAAGGTTCATTGGAGGGGTCAGCCAATCAAGGAGGTGACTTGGGAGACCGAGCATGATATGTTCTGTACTCGTTCGAGGTGAACGATTGATTTAAGAGGGGGAGGACATAATGATCCAGCTGGTCGTTTTGAGAGTATTAGCCGCTATCCCATATTTACTTCTTTCCTCGTATATTTTTCTACTTATGTGACTTGCCAGGAGGTTCTGTTTTTGGTTTCAGAGTGAATTGGGGCACTTAGTCCCTAAAACAAAAGCTTTAAGTTCTAGAATTTTGGCCGTAGTTGGAAATATGTCAAGATGACTCCGGAATGGAGTTTCGTCAGTTCTGTTATCTCCGTTGGGTTATTTTGACTTGGAGCGTGTCTGCATTGTGATTTTGAGATCCGTAGCTGAATTAGGCTTGAAATGGCAAACGTTGAATTTTTGGAAAGTTTGACTGGGAGTGGACTTTTTGATATCGGGGTCGGATTTAGATTCCGAAAGATGGAGTAGCTCTGTAATGTCAATTATGACTTGTGTTAAAAAGTTGAGGTCAATCAGATGTGATTTGATAGGTTTCAGCATCTGTCATAAAAGTTTGAAGTTTCAAAGTTCATTAAGTTTGAATTGGAGGGTGATTCATGTTTTTAGCATTGTTTGGTGTGATTTGAGGGCTCAACTAAGCCCGTATGTTGTTTAGGACTTATTGGTATATTTGGTTGAGGTTCCGGGGGCCTCGGGTAGATTTCGGATGGTCAACAGATCGAATTGAAAGTTGGAGGAATTGTTGAAGCATTACAGCTTCTGGTGTCATCGCACAAGCGGTGAGGTTGACCGCATGTAAGGACACGCATGTGCGGAAGGGATCTGGTAGATGTAGCCCTGGTCTAGGTAGCTTGTGGTCGCAAGTGTGAGAAATAGACCGCCGAAGCGGAGACGCTCTTGCGGAGAAGTGATTGCAGAAGCGGGAGTCGAGCTGGGTGAGGATCTTGCAAAAGCAGACAACTGTCAGCAGGTGCGCACACGCAGGTGAGGCCACTTAATGGTAGAAGCAAACCCATGTGTCTTAAGTCAATTCCACACCTGCGTTAGAAATTTCGCAAGTGTTGCATCACAGGTGTGACTGGGGTCCGTAGGTGTGAGATCACATGGCAGAAAAGGGGAAATTTTGAGGGTTTGATCTCATTTTCACATTGGGACTTTGAGAGCTCGGATTTAGGCAATAATTTGGAGTATTTTCAGAGAAATCCATTGGGTAATCATTCTTAACTCATTTATGGTTATATTCCACTAATATAAAGTTTATTTAGTTATTAATTAAGGATTTGGGTTGATAAATTCGGGGGAAAAGTTTGAAGGTTCTTCAACCAAATTTTTTGAGTTCTGAAAGGTATTTTGATATCGGATTTGAGTAATTTTGGTCATGAGTGAACTCGTGGGTGAGTGGGTATTTGTATTTTGTGACTTTTACCCAATTCCGAGATGTGGCCCGGGTCAATATTTTGGGGAGATTTTCTAATTTCTTGTTAAAGTCTTGATTTCATTAATTATATTAGTTTCTTACACTCATATTTATGGTATGTAATTGCTTTTGGCTAAATGTAACGACTCGTCTAGTCGTTCCATGAGATTAGCCCCGTTTCCCCCATTTCTGCTTTATCATATGTTGCTTAGGCTATTTATATTGTATTGGGTCGGTTGGTTCGGGTTCGAAGTGGCCGTGGTGAGAACTGAGACACTTAGTCTCTTAAATTAGCTTAATAGTTGAAAAAGTCAAATGTGAGTTGACTTATTGGTAAATGACCTTGGAATGTGGATTTTATGTCTCAGATAGCTTCGTTAGGTGATTTGGGACTTAGGAGTGTGCTCAGAATGAAGTTTTGATGTCCGGTGTAGAATTAGACTTGAATTGGTGAAAGTAAGCTTTTGGCGATTTTCGGCCGGTAGAGGAAAATAGGCTATCGGGGTCAGAATGGAATTCCAGATGTTGGAGCAGGTTCATAATGTCATTTTTGATATGTGTGCAAATTTTTAGGTCAATCAGATGTGTTTTGGTTGGTTTCGACATCATTGGCGAAATTTAGAAGTTTCAAAGTTCAGAGGCTTGAATTTGATGTAATTTTGGTGTTTTGCGTCATTTTTAGTGTTTCGAGGGCTTGACTAAGCTCGAATGATGTTATGGGATATGTTGGTATGTTTGGTTGAGGTCCCGGGGGCCTCCGGCGTATTTTGGATACTCAAACAGGCATTTTTGGCCTTTGGGAGATTGCTGGTTTTCTGGTGTTTTAGCAACAGCGATTTGTTCATTGCGATTGCATGAGTTCATCTGCGATCATGTAGAGTAAAGTTTGAGGTAGGAAGATTTGTTATATGTGATCGCTTAATAAGGTTTTCGATCGCATAGGTTGGGCAACATTGAGTAGTGCGGTCGCGTGGTTCGTTGTGCAATCGCATAGGTGCTCTGAGGCGCGTGAGTGGGATGGATGGTTGAACTATGCGACCGCGTGGGTGTGTATGC
The DNA here is from genome assembly GCA_005239505.1 of Nicotiana paniculata. Classification (NCBI taxonomy): domain Eukaryota; kingdom Viridiplantae; phylum Streptophyta; class Magnoliopsida; order Solanales; family Solanaceae; genus Nicotiana; species Nicotiana paniculata. The sequence goes on along the minus strand of ML314025.1, from coordinate 160,929 downwards.
AAATGCGTAGAGTGGTTCTGGACTATGCATCACGAACGCGTGGCTGGAGACGCGATCGCACTGAAGGAAATTATAGTGCTGGGCATAATGTTTTAAAAGGCCATTTTTGCGAATCTTAGGCTATTTTCCTCCATTTTTGGACGGGTTTGGAGCTCTTTGAGAGGGTTTGAAGAGGAAATCGAAGGAAATCACTTGGAGGTAAGATTTTCGACTTCATAACTCGATTCTATATCATTTTCTAAGTAATTAAACCGGAAATTTGTTTGATCTAAACCCAAAATTGGGGAGGTTAGGTGCATGAGAATTTGAAATTTCCTTTGACGATTTGAGTGGGCAATTGTTGTCCGATTTTGGTGTTCTTTGTATGTATAGGATCGTGGGAGGATGAAGATTCTTGTGATGTAAAATTTATAAAATTTTGCAACGTGAGTCAGGGGCTTGGGTTTGGCTGAATTTTGAGAACTGTGTCTAAATTTATGGTTTTCGATTGGGTTTAGTTCCTTTAGCATATATTGATGATGTTAATCGGTTTTTGGTTAGATTCGGAGCAATCGGGAGCCGATTGGAGGGGCAAGAGCATCACGAAGTAGCTTTTTGGTCGTTTTAAGAAAATTAACAATTGTAACTCTAAACCTGAGGGTATGAACCCCGGTATTTTATATTATTTTGGTAAATTAGGTGACACACACGCTAGGTGACGAGCGTGTGGGCGTGCACCCATAGGGATTATGACTTGGTCCATCTCGTAGTGACTATTATGCCGCGTGTTCGATTTGAAACCTTACGATATACTGTATTTTAGAAATTTATACTTGTTTATGGGCTGTGATCCATGTTCGAGGCCTTGTGCCGACCTGTTTAGACCCTCAGAGGTACTTTTAAACTATTCTTACACTATCCTTATAGAAAAATAGTGAACTCAATCCTCTTTTCTACTTGTTATTATTTTCACTGTTATCACACGGTTTTGAAACTCAGAGAGGTATTTTGGGCAGAGTCCCGTGAGTTGAGATGAATTGCCCGAGCGGCTTGTGAGGATGACTGAGTGGGGTCGAGAGTCGAGTATGTGAGGATAGTTATGGATCAGGCTGTACGCCACAACAATATATATATTATGTATGGATCGGGCTGCACGCTGCAGCAATATATATGTTATTTATGGATCGGGCTACACGCCGCAACAATACATAGTAGGCACAATCGACTATTATATAGATCAGGCTGCACGCTGCAGCGCATGTTATATGGATCAGGTTGCATGCCGCAGAAATGTGTATATATATATATATATATGTATGTGTGTGTGTGTGTATTGGATCGGGCTGCCCGCCGCAGTAGTTGTATGTATTCATGGTACTTGCTGAGTGAAAATAGTTGGACAAATGTTTTTATACAAGATTTTTAAATGGAAGCTGGAGTTTTATGAAATATTCGGAAATGTTGATTCCTGACTTGGATTTACTTATTTACACATTTACTTATTATATGGATTTACATGATTTATAAATGCTCGTCACTACACCCAAGTTTTTAGTTACTTTGACTATTTACTAAGTTGGCGTACTCACGTTACTCCCTGAACCTCTGTGTGCAGATCCAGGTACCGGACCATCTCATTAGTTGATTTTCGGACGTTCTTGGAATTTTTCGAGGAACGAGGTAGCTACTGAGCGTCCCCTGCTCACCTTATTTCCATTCCTCAGTTCATAGTTTTTGTATTTTTTACTTCAGGCTTTATAGTAACGAGTCACCTTATTGTACATTGTATTCGTAGCCCTAACAGTTGACTCCAGGTTTTGGGGTAATGTATAAATTGTTCATCTCATTTTGCTGTTTTAAAATCTGCCAAGTTTCGGGAAATTATGAAATATTATGATAGTCTGTAATGGTTGGCTAGCCTAGTTCCATGATAGGCGCCAACACGGCCGGCTTAAGACTTGGGGTCGTGACAAGTTTGTATCAGAGGCTAGGTTACATAGGACTCAACGATCATGAGCATGTTTAGTAGAGTATTGCGGATCGGTACAGAGACATCTGTACTTATCTTCCAGAGGATGTGGAACCCTTAGGAACAATCTCATTTTTTCTTGAATTCTGTTGTGCCATTTTGTTGATTCTGGAAATCTAAACATCTGTTGTTTAATTCTCTCACATATGGTGAGGACTCGCGCTACCGATCAGGGTGATCAGCACCCAGCTAGACCAGGGAGGGGTCGAGGCCGTGGTAGAGGTAAGGGGCCAGCCCGTGCGGAAGCCAGGGTAGTACACGTTGATCCCCTTACTATTCAGGAGCAGATCCCCACCGCAAATACTCCAGCGGGACAGGCTCTGGCACCGACAATGCCTATTATTATTTTGAGTCTTCAGGAGACCTTGGCCTAGATCTTGACAGTATATATCACCCTTGCTCAGGCAGTTGCCGCTACTTCTTAGGCCGGGGGAGGCAGTCATACTCTAGTTTCCCTGACACCTGAGCAGGTTATTTAGGGCCATCAGACACCGGGTACAGTTCTAGACCAACCGGTTGCTCCAGTTCAGGACTTCGTGGTTCCAACTATGCCAGATGATGAGCAGCGTAGGCTGGAGATATTTAGTATACTACAACCTCTGAAATTCAGTGGTGTTGAGGGTGAGGATGCCCAGGGTTTTCTGGATAAGTGTCAGAGGATGCTGCGTACTGCTGGGATTCTGGAGACCAGTGCGGTCTCGTATGCTACTTTTCAGTTTTCTGGTCCCCTCTTCACTTGGTGGGAGTATTTTGAGAGGTGTAGGCCTGTTGGTTCAACATCCCTCATCTAGCAGCAGTTATCCACTATCTTCTTGGAGAACTATGTACCCTGTCTCACAGGGAGGAGCAGCGCATGCATTTTGAGCAGCTGCGTCAAGGGGAGCTATCAGTGATGCAGTATGAGATGCTATTTTTAGAGTTGGCGCTTCATGCCACCGAGTTGGTCCCTACTAATAGGGAGAGGATTAGGAGGTTTGTGGATGGCCTCATTTATTGGCTCCGCCTTTTTATGAATCGGGATAGAGTATCAGGTGCTACCTTCGTGCAGGAGAGGGAAAAGAGGGAGGCCAAGAGGTGCTCCTTACATGGGGCAGTTTAAGCAGGGTAGAGGTCGTTATCTCAGGCCTCCTCGGTCAGTCCTCCCAGCCTATAGTGGTGCATCTTTGGGGCATGGTCCCCAAAGTTCTCAGCTAGGCCGTCTTTCATTCGGTGCCCTTCCACCCCAGGGTGCAGCTCGAGCACCATCAGTTCAGGGTTCCTTTATGCATGGTTCTTCTGGTGGCCATTCTGGCGCCAGAGGTTCCTTTGAATCCCCGTCTCCACCTCCAGGGAGTTGTTAGGAGTGTGGAGAGTTCGTTCATATGAGGAGGAAATGTCCTCATCTTCTTGGAGGCCCATCTCAGCTGAGGAGCGAGCCTTCGACTTCAGCTCCAGTTATTTCACCACCCACCCAGGCATCTAGGGGTGGTAGTCAGTCAGCTAGAGGCCGCCCTAGAGGGGGAGGTCGAGCAGGTAGAGGTCAGGCTCGTATGTATGCGTTTCCAGCCAGGCGAGATGCTATGGCCTCCGATGTAGTGATCGCATGTATTGTCTCAGTTTTTCACCGAAATGCTTTGGCTTTTTTTGACCCTGGTTCTACATATTCTTATGTTTCATCATATTTTGCCATCTTCTAGATATGCCCCGTGAGTCTTTAGTTACGTCTGTTAATGTGTCCACTCCGGTGGGCGATACTATGTTGTGGACCGTGTGTATCAGTCGTGTGTTGTATCTATTGGGGGTCTGGAGAACCAAGTGGACCTACTGTTACTCTGCATGGTCGATTTTGATGTGATATTGGGCATGGAGTGGTTATCTCCGTGGCATGCTGTTCTTGATTGTCACGCTAAGACCGTGACCTTAGCTATGCCAGGATTTCTGAGGGTTGAGTGGAGAGGTTCTTCTGAGTATGTGCCTAGCAGGGTGATTTCCTACCTGAAGGCTCAGCGTATGGTTAAAAAAGGGTGGTTATCGTATTTGGCTTTTGTGAGGGATGTCAGTGGTGAGACTCCCACTATTGATTCGGTTCCTGTGGTCCGTGACTTTCCGGACGTGTTTTTTGTAGACCTTCCAGGCATGCCACCTGACAGGGAAATTGATTTTGGTATTGACCTGGTGCCAGGCACTCAGCCTATTTCTATTCCACCTTATCGTATGGCACCCGCGGAGTTAAGGAAATTAAAGTAGCAACTTCAGGAACTCCTAGATAAGAGGTTCATTCGGCCTAGTGTGTCACCTTGGGGTGCACCAGTGTTGTTCGTAAAGAAGAAGGATGGTTCTATGCATATGTATATTTATTATTGGCAGCTCAACAGGGCTATAGTGAAGAACCGGTATCTCTTGGCTCATATATATGACTTGTTTGATTAGTTGCAGGGTGCCAGGGTATTTTCCATGATTGACTTGCGTTCCGGCTATCATCAGTTGAAGATTCGGGGTCCAGATATCCTGAAAACTACTCTCAGGACTAGATATGGTCATTATGAGTTTCTGGTTATGTTATTCGGGCTGACCAATGCCCCAACAACCTTTATGCACTTGATGCACAATGTATTCCGGCCTTATCAGGATTCTTTTTTCATCATGTTTATTAACGATATCTTGGTGTATTCCCAATCTCGGGAGGATCATGAGCAACATTTGAGAGTTGTGCTTCAGACCTTGAGGGAGAAGAGATTGTATGCAAAAATTTTGAAGTGTTGGTTCTGTCTTGATTCAGTAGCGTTCTTGGGGCATGTGGTGTCCAGTGAGGGTATTCAGGTTGATCCGAAAAAGATAGAGGCGGTGCAAAGCTGGCCTAGACCGTCATCAGCTACCGAGATTCGCAGCTTCCTTGGTTTGGCAAGGTACTATCGCCGTTTCGTAGAGGAATTTTCATCTATTGCAGCACCTATGACCAAACTGACCCAGAAGGGTGTTCAGTTCAGGTGGACTGAGGAGTGTGAGGAGAGCTTTCAGTAGCTCAAGTCAGCTTCGACTACAGCTCCAGAAATGATTTTGCCTACGGGTTCAGGTTCTTATACAGTCTACTATGACGCCTCGAGAGTTGGCCTTGGAGCGGTTTTGATGTAGAAATGTAGGGTGATTGCCTACGCGTCCAGACAGTTGAAGGTGCACGAGAAGAATTATCCAGTGCACGATATTGAGCTAGCAGCTATTGTCCACGCCTTGAAGATTTGGCGTGATTATTTATATGGAGTACATTGTGAGATTTTCATTGATCACCGTAGTTTTCAGCATCATCTTAAGAAGAATGATCTAAATTTTCATCATAGGAGGTGGTTGTAGCTTCTCAAGGATTATGGCCTCACTATTTAACATCATCCGGGGAAGGCAAATGTAGTGGCCGATGCCCTGAGTCGCAGAGCGGAGAGGTTGGAGAGTCTAACCTACCTTCCAGTAGCAGAGCGGTCATTAGCACTTTATGTTCAGGCTTTAGCGGGTCAGTTGGTGAGGTTGGATCTATCAAAGCCCCCGCGGGTATCGGCTTGTGTAGCCTCCAGGTCTTCTCTTTATGATAAGATTAGAGCACGCTAGTATGATGATCCACGCTTGCTCGTTCTTTAGGATAGGGTCCATCACGGTGATGCTAGGGATGTGGTTATTGGTTATGATGGGGTCATGAGGATGCAGGGCCGCATTTGCGTGCCCAATGTCGATGAACTTTGAGATTTGATTCTAGATGAGGCCCATAGTTCGCGGTATTCCATCTATCCGGGTGCCACAAAGATGTATCAGGATCTAAGACAGCATTATTGGTGGAGGCGGATGAAGAGGGATTTCGTCGAGTTTGTAGCTCGGTATCTCAACTATCAGCAAGTCAAGTACGAGCACCAGAGACTAGGTGGATTGCTTCAGAGATTAGATATTCCGGAGTGGAAGTTGGAGCGGATAACCATGGACTTTATAGTTGGGCTCCCATGGACTTTGAGGAGGTTTGATGCTATATGGGTTATTGTGGATCGGCTGACCAAGTCCGCGCACTTCATTCCTACTGGTACTACTTATTCTTCGGAGCGGTTAACTGAGATTTATATCTAGGAGATTGTCCAATTGCATGAGGTTCCAATTTCTATCATTTCTAATAGAGGTACTCAATTCACATCTCAGTTTTAGAGGGTTGTGCAGAGGGAGTTAGGTACTCAGGTCGAGTAGAGCACAGTGTTTCATCCTCAGACCGACGGGCAGTCGGAGCGTACTATTCAGATTTTGGTGGATATGCTGCGTGTCTGTGTTATTTATTTTGGAGGTTCATCGGACCAGTTTCTGCCACTCGTGGACTTTGCATATAATAATAGTTATCGGTAGGAGGTATAGATCTCCGATCGGTAGGAGGCATAGATGGCTCCGTATGAGGCTTTATATGGTAGGAGGTATAGATCTCCGATTGGTTGGTTTGAGCCAAGGGAGGCTAGGCTATTGGGCACAGACTTGGTTCAGGATGCATTGGTAAGATGAAGTTGATTTAGGAGCGGCTTCGCACGGTGCAGTCTAGACAGAAGAGCTATGCGGACTGGAAGGTCCAAGATGTGTCTCACATGGTTGGGGAGAAAGTGTTGTTGAAGGTGTCACCTATGAAGGGTGTTATGAGACTCCGGATGAGGGGGAAGCTGAGTCCCCAGTTCATTGGGCCATTTGAGGTGCTTCAAAGGATTGGGGAGGTGGCTTATAGGGTAGCCATGCCTCCCAGCTTATCGAGTATTCATTCGGTGTTCCATGTTTCGATGCTCCGGAAGTATGTTGGTGACCCGTCTCATCTTTTAGACTTCAACACGGTTAGCTCGAGGGTGATATTTAATATAAGGTGGAGCTAGTGGCTATTTTGGGTCGTCAGGTCAGAAAGCTGAAGTCTAAGGATATAGCTTCAGTGAGGGTTCAGTGGAGAGGACAACCGATGCAGGATGACACCTAGGAGACCGAGTGGGAGCTGCAGAGCAGATATCCACACTTATTTGAAACTCTAGCTATGTCTCTAGACCTGCTCGAGGACGAACATTTATTTAAGAGGGGGAGGATGTAACCACCCGGCCGGTCGTTCCGTTAGATTAGCCCCATTTCCCCCGTTTCTGCTTTATCATATGTTTCTTAGCCTATTTATCTTGTATTGGGTCGGTTGGTTCGGGTTCGGAGTGGTCGTGGTGATAACTGAGACACTTAGTCTCTTAAATTAGCTTAGTAGTTGAAAAAGTCAACTGGGAGTTGACTTATTGGTAAACAATCTTGGAATATGGATTTTATGGCTCAAATAGCTTTTTTAGGTGATTTACGACTTAGGAGTGTGCTCGGAATGAAGTTTTGATGTCCGATGTAGAATTAGGCTTGAATTGGCGAAAGTTAGTTTTTGGCAATTTTCGGTCAGCAGGGAAAAATATGCTATCGGAGTCGGAATGGAATTCTGGAAGTTGTAGAAGGTTTGTAATGTCATTTTGGATATGTGTAAAAAATTTCAGGTCAATCGGATGTGTTTTGGTTAGTTTCGACATTATTGGCAAAATTTAGAAGTTTCCAAGTTTATAGGCTTGAATTTGATGTAATTATTGGGTTTTTGCATTGTTTTTGGTGTTTCGAGGGCTCTACCAAGTTCGAATGATGTAATGGGATATGTTGGTAGGTTTGGTTGAGGTCCTGAGGGCCTCGGGTGTATTTCGGATGCTCTAACGGGCACTTTTGGCCTTTGGGAGATTGCTGGTTTTCTGGTGTTTTAGCAACAACGATTTGTTCATTGTGATCATGTGAGTTCATCCGTGATTGTGTAGAGTAAAGTTTGAGGCAGGCAGATTTATCCTATGCGATCGCGTAATAAGGTTTACGATCGCATAGGTTGGGCAGCCTAGAGTAGTGCGGTCGCATGGTTCCTTGTGCGATCACATAGGTGTTCTGAGGCGCGTGAGTGGGATGGATGGTTGAACTATTCGAACGCGTAGAGTGGGTCTGTACTGTGCATCGCAAAAGCGTGGCTGGAGACGCGATCGCACTGAAGGAAATTATAGTGCTGGGCAGGATGTTTTAAAAGGCCATTTTTTCGAATCTTAGGCTATTTTCCTCTATTTTTGAACGGGTTTGGAGCTCTTTGAGAGGGTTTGAAGAGGAAATCGAAGGGAATCACTTGGAGGTAATATTTTCGACTTCATAACTCGATTCTATATCATTTTCTAAGTAATTAAACCGGAAATTTGTTGGATTTAAACCAAAAATTGGGGAGGTTAGGTTCATGAGAATTTGAAATTTCCTTTGACGATTTGAGTGGGCAATTGTTGTCCGATTTTGGTGTTCTTGGTATGTATAGGATCGTGGGAGGATGAAGATTCTTGTGATGTAAAATTTATAAAATTTTGCGACGTGAGCCAGGGGCTGGGGTTTGGCTGAATTTTGAGAACTGTGTCTAAATTGATGGTTTTCGATTGGGTATAGTTCCTTTAGCATATATTGATGATGTTAATCGGGTTTTGGTTAGATTCGGAGAAATCGGGAGCGGATTGGAGGGGCAAGAGCATCGCGGAGTAGCGTTTGGACTGTTTTGAGGCAAGTAACGAATGTAAGTCTAAACCTGAGGGTATGAAACCCCGATATTTTATATTGTTTTGGTAAATGAGGTGATGCACATGCTAGGTGACGAGCATGTGGGCGTGCACCGATAAGTATTGTGACTTGGTATGTATTCGATTTGAAACCTTACGATATCCTGTATTTTAGAAATTTATACTTGTTTATGGGCTGTGAGCCATGTTTGGGGCCTTGTGCCGACCTGTTTAGACCCTCAGAGGTACTTTTACACTATTCTTACACTATCCTTATAGAACAATTGTGAACTCATTCATGTTTTCTCCTTGTTGTTATTTTCACTGTTATCACACGGTTTTGAAACTCTGAGAGGTATTTTGGGCCGAGTCCCGTGAGTTGAGATGAATTTCCCGAGCGGCTTTTGAGGATGACTGAGTGAGGTCGAGAGCCGAGTATTTGAGGATAGTTATGGATCGGGCTGCACGGCGTATCAATCAATATATATATATATATATATATATATATATATATATATATATATATATATATATATATATATATATATATATATATATATATATATATATATATATTATGCATAGATCGGGATGCACGCCGCAATAATATATATTTTATATATGGATGGGGCTGCACGCCGCATCAATACATATATTGGATCGGGCTGCACGCCGCAACAATATAGCACTTGTGCTTTAGGAGCCCCTCCGGAGTCTGTACACCCCCAGTGGGCGCAGTCGACTATTATATGGATCAGGCTGCACGCCGCAACAGTATGTGTATATATATATATTGGATCAGGTTGCCCGCCGCAGCAATTGTGTGTATTCATGGTACTTGTTGAGTACGAGTGTTTAAGTGAGAGCGTGAGATTATGATAGCGGAGTCACGAGTGACTAAGAGGCTTGACCGAGAGGCTTCATTGTGAGTGATACTGTGCCCGAGGGGCCTATATTTTTATTAAATTACTATTTTCACTCTTCTTTACACTGAGCCTCTGATGATAATGTTGGGCAAATGTTTTTATACAAGATTTTTAAATGGAAACTGGAGTTTTATGAAATATTCGGAAATGTAGATTCCTGACTTGGATTTACTTATTTCCACAGTTACTTATTATATGGATTTACATGATTTATAAATGCTCGTCACTACACTCAAGTTTTTAGTTACTTTGATTACTTACTGAGTTGGCGTACTCACCTTACTCCCTGCACCTCTGTGTGCAGATCCAGGTATTGGACCATCTCACTAGATGATTATTGGATATGCTTGTAGTTGTTCGAGGATCAAGGTAGCTTCTCAGCGTCCCCATCTCAACTCCTTTCCTTTCCTCAGTTCATAGTTTTTGTCTTTTGTACTTCAGGATTTGTAGTAGCGAGTCACCTTATTGTACATTGTATTCATAGCCCTATATGCTCATGAAAGTTGACTCCAGGTTTTGGGGTAGTGTATAAATTGATTATCTCATTTTACTTTTTTAAAATCTGCTAAGATTCGGGAAATTATGAAATATTATGATAGTCTTTAATGGTTGGCTAGCCTAGTTCCACGGTAGGAGCCATCACAGTCGGCTTAGGACTTGGGATCGTGACACTATATTTGGGCCATTCGGAGACGGAAAATCGTGGAAAAGGTATTCTTACTGATTGATTGAGTTGGGTTCGAGGTAAGTGGCTTGCCTAACATTGTGTAGGGGAAATTCCCCTTAGGATTTGTTACTGTTGTGATACTTATTTTATTTGGGAGCGTCGTGTATGCGAGGTGACGAGTGCGTACACGGGCTAATTGTTGAAAAATCCAGTTTTTACTGAGTAGTAACCTATTACATCTTAATTAAGTTTTACCAGCATGTGTAGTTATATTGTTTTAGCCTAATATCGCATGTGTACGTGCCTTAGATGATTATTTGAAATCTATGCAGCAACCTTAGTTGATTTCATGTCTTTCCTTGATATGTATTAGTCTTAACTGTAGAATTTCTGATGTTAATTGTTGTGTTCATCAGTTCGAACTGTATGTTTACTTTTGGGACTACGAGGCGGTAACTCAGGAGATCCCTCTGCACATTCACTTTTGGTAGTACGAGGCGGTAACTCGGGAGATCCCCCTGCACATTTACTTTTGAGACTTCGAGGTGGTACCTCGAGAGATCTCGTTGCATATTTACTTTTGAGACTACGAGACAGTATCCCGGGAGATCCCCTGCTTTTTATCCCTATGTGTTGTGCTGCTATTTTTCTGTGGTTTTCTCTTGTTAAATTTCCAGTCTATTATTACACTGCTATATTCTTCTGCCTTATTTATTAGATACTAGTAGGGCCATGATCTGACCTCGTCACTACTTGACCGAGGTTAGGCTTGGCACTTACTGGGTACCTTTGTGGTGTGCTCATGCTACTCTTGTGCACATGTTTTGTGTGTAGATCTAGGTACTTTTTATCAGTCTCAATATCAGTGAGCAGTGAGATTTTGAAGACTTCAAGATATATATGCCCGCGTCTGCGGACCTTGGTGTATAGAGATACTTAGTTTTTCTTCTATAGCTTGTGACTCATGATTACCGGGTTTTTGGAATACTCCGTATATTCGAGTGCTGGGTTACTTGTACATGCCAAGCGGCATTTTATCATTTTATAGTTATCTGTTGCAGTCTAGTTGTTAAATTCTTTTTTGATTTTCTGTTATTCCGCAATTTGTTGGGCTTACCTAGTCGTAAAGACTAGGTGCCATCAAGATGTCTTACGGAGGGAGATTTGGGTCGTGAAACGAGAGAGAAGTTGGAATAAAATTTTGGGAGATGAGAGCCTTATCTTTATCCGGACAAAGTAATGAAATAATGCAAGTTGGATAATTAAACAAGCTTATCTTTTTATTTTCTTAAACTAAAAAACTTAGGAATTACTAGTGTGCATCAAGCCCTGACAACGCCCAATACTAGTGTTTTTAGGTACCATCTAGACCGGTTACCCCAATTATGATGACCTCATAAGATGATAGAAGTATCAAATGCTCATTTCATTTATTTTATGTAATAGTATTTGTGATCGTAATTTAATTAACAATATTTACATTATATATGCATAAATTTTATCTCAACTAATTTGAAATATTATTATCTACCCACAAAAAATCTGGAAGTTTGCCTCATATTCAAAATATGTGATTATTCACAATCGCGTATGTACCCACGTGATCGCGATGCATACCTGAACACCAGAAAACCAGTAACCTCAAAGTGGTTCAAAATGATTCAAAATCACCCCAAAACTCACCCGAGCCCCTTAGGACCCCGTCCAAACATGCCAACAATTCCATGTACCTAATTAAAACTTATCCAAGGGCTCAAAATTCCACATCTTCAAACTTTGTCAAAGGCGTCCGAATAACACTTGGACATTATGGATTACGACCAAACTTCATGAATAAGTTCCAATAAAGTAAATTTACGTATCCAAGGTCTCAAGATGACAATGGGAGTTTGATAACACAAAAGTCCAATCCAAGTCAAACTTAGCAAATTTTAAAACATTCAAAAATCGAACCTCGCCGATTCGCACTCGAAACTCGACCCAAACACATTCCTAAGTTAAAAATCACCATATGAACCTACTGAAGTCTTCAAATCTCGATTTCGAGGTCGTTTAATAAAATATCAAACCTTGATCAACTCTTCCAACTTAAAACTTCCAAATTGAGAATCGCTCCCCCGAACCTCTCGGATATCGAAACAAACCTACACAAAAATCAAAGTGAATCATACGAAGCTACTCAAAATCGCAAACAGCCGAACACATTGCTGAAGCCCAAAACAATCGGTCGGGTCTTTAAATTCTCCTCGACTTCAATATATATTCGTTATCGAACGCTCATTTCAAAGCCATGAAATAACTATATATGTTCCTCATACACACACCCATTCCACCTCAATCCATATGTTTCCATTAACACACACCCGACTAGACATTCTTCCGTCGACCTTTCCTCACAACCCTTAAAACCAAATTTCAACATCAAGATTTCTCTATAAGATTCGATTGTGGTATGTATGCATTATATCAATCCCCACAAGCTACATCATTTCATAAATGCACACAACGAGGTAGCTGCACGATGTGCCCCATAATTCATATGCCCATACAATATCTTCAGCCCGCAATAAGTGCTCATCACTAAACCCGGTACTGATAACATACCTCATATTGCATTGAACCATGTGCCAAGCCTTCAAAATACTGATAATGATGAATGAAATGTGTAGCAACTCATAACCACCCCTCAGAAGAACAAGTCATGAAGTTCTCTAGCCCGACAAGAACCATTATAAAATTCCGAGCTATCTAATGGTAGCCTTATTCCAAACATACCTTATCCAAATCATGTGGCATTAATTCTAGGTTTTATAACCTCCTCTCACCAATTATATGCGGTTCGACTGATAAGGCACATCAAATATAACCTAGAATCTCATACAACGTGATCCATGCGCCAAACAAGTAACAACTCGAATATGACCAGTAATGGAAAAGGAACTCGAGTACGAGAAATATCTCGCACGTGTAACATGTATAACAAAGAAAACAAAATTCTATGAATCCATCCCACAAAGAAGAAACAAAACATATGAAATAAGTACAAGGAATCATATCCAATATATCACCGTTGCGGCGTGCAACCCGATCCTATAAGATCCTCGTGGTAATTCCCATGGAGCCATAAACCTCATATTCATCAAATATAAGTGTATCAACAACAAGCAGGCAAAGCGCATAAACATAAACTTGGGGAGACAAATAGCATAATGCGCTACGAAAATAAAAGACAAGCACAACTACAGTGCAATGAGAAAATCAATATCTCAAGAGCCATCTCGCTACAAGCCTAAACCGTGCCACCATATCCGTGTGAATAATCAAGTAATCTCTAAACCTCAATAATACAGGAATTTCCATACCTGACCTCTAGCTTTTCCACTTAAATGACTGATACATCACAACACAATCACCTCAGGAGTAATGCTCCCTTAAATTCTTTCGCGCCAAGTAGCAAAACCTGAACATTAATAGTTGTCAACCATTTGATCTCTATAGTATTCGTCAAGCATCCGCACATCAATACATAATGCATCTTCTAAAACACTCACCCTTTTTTCAAGCGATATAAGACAGTGCTAATATTCTATTAAACATCTAAAATCTCTCACACTATCTAGACCTCATGACCTTCCCTCCGAAATTGAATTGCGACCTTGTCCATTAAACTCCAATGCATCACGACTCACTGCATCTATCATACTATAATATTAAAATACGAGAATACCATTATGAATTCTAAATCACTCTCCATTGGCCAGAAACCTTCTATTAACTTATTTCAGGAGAAAATCATGACACGCAATAAACTCTCCATACCCGTAGAAAACATCAACCTTATGTCATTGTCAAAACCATCATAAACTCTTCGGAACCATTAGCACATACTAAACCATCAGAACTGATTCTCCCTAACCGATTCATTTATATTGCCAAACCAAAAGTCATGACACAAAAGAAACTACAAAGCCTTATCATACCAAAGGAGCTGATCATATCCATTACAATTTTGATTCGAGCAAGTGTTAAACTGACCTAACTTCTTCATATTCCTCTTGACTTGCTTTCAAGATAACACTTCTCTTTTCAAGTAAGCTATGTCCCTCAATCAAAATTCTTCCCAAGTGATCCCAACATGAAACCACATCGTCCTAAGACCTATAAGCCATTTTGTTCCCTCTCATACACTGAATAGTACCTCAACTGAAATGCCCGCTCTGAGGAAACCTTCTACGAATCTAAAGTTGTTTCTTCCATCTCTCAAACACTACATTTTAGAAGAGATAATGATATAGAAATACTCCAAGGTCTTTCACAATCCGATGAAAATCTCAATCCTTAGTCACACACGAATCTGGAATCCTTAGGTACCACATCTTTGGATCTCGAACCCACTAGAACCATGATCTCACATTGTTATGCAACCTAATTTTTGTCATAAGCTCATGTTGTACTAGACATAACGCATCCCAAATTATTTTCCCAAATGCACAGTATACCTCGTTCCAATCGTGCCATCTTCACCATGAGATACAGACTTACATCAGCATATATACATAATATTAAATGGGAGATAAAACTCTTCATAAGAACCTCATAAGAAATCATACCACCTCTACTTCTCACAGGAGATATCCCACTTGTGTAGCCTCATATTGACATATTTCTATGACCTTGTCATGAGTATAGCCACTATGTAATCAATTAGTCGTCCCAACTCCACACTCGTCTACCAGCTCTAAGAATCCGTTCATTCAACCAGCATCAACTGTAGGTCCAACAACGGGTTCAAAACATGACACTATATTGCATCCCAAAATGATAATCAAGCATTCAAATTTCCTATGTAGTTCAAGTAAACCCCCCTTCTAATCACGTCTGAACTCTCAAAAAGTAAGAAGTCATCACCCGAATAACATACACAAAGGTAGTCATTTGTGAACGATGACCCAAATCGCACCAACCTTCCTCAAAGCTTGTGTCTACCCTACCACAAAAATCCATATACGCTCCCACTTCCACTACCGTATATCTATTTTACAAAGAAAAACCACCCGATCTCTGCTGCTTATATTTGACCTGCAGACAATTCACTACCGCAAGACATGTCCAACATTGTCCTTTTTCATCTTTCACAACCAATAATGATGCCTCAAATTACAATCCATTTCTGTAGCACCCGGATAGATAGATTTCCATAAACCCTGAGCCTCCTCAAGGATCATCTCCCATGAACCATCAACATTGCAAACACAAAATCGACCCTAAAGTTGTAACACACCATCATCACTAAGTACCACCTCGCAACACCGTGTCCCAAAGGACATGCAAATGGAGACCATCATACTGACGAGTCGTAAGGAGCTCAAACAAGGACTACTATGCAACACACAAGAGAGAACATCCACAACCAAATGCCTTCCATGGAACAAATGCCAAAATCCAAATCAGGAACCAAACAATCCTTCTCATGAAGCTTCAACTACCGTGAAATATAAGTAAACACCCTACCATTTTGCACCAACGCTGCACAAATATTAACGCGTGAAACATCACAATAAACCATGTATAACCTTGAACCCATGGGCAACACAAACACTAGGCTGAAATGATTGACCATACCTCCATAATCGATGATTGTGGTTCGCCCTCATAACACAGGGAAAAATATCTTGCACCTCATCTGTAGCATAATCACAATTTGTCGGTGCCCAACTGATCGAGTACTCGACAACACACATGAGTAAGTTGGAAGAAACTAAACATATAGGCTTCATACCAAAATAGATTCAATAAGGAATCAAGAAAAGGATGTTTTTCCTAACTATCTTGTAGCCTCTTGAATTTAAATACAAACTTCTCCGTACCAATCTGTAAGACTATACTAGAATTGCTCATGACTCGTGAGACCCATGTAAATCTAGTTCTCTAATACAAAGTTGTCATGACCCAGTTGTCATAATAGGTCGTGATGGCATCCAACACTATCGTCAGGCAAGAAAAAGTCAATCGATGTAATGATCGATAGTTCATAACTCATTTTAAAACAAGTGATGAAATAAATAAGCAAAATCATTAAATTTATATAGTAAAATACTAAGATCATCTTCAAGGTTTGAAAATGATGTAAATATAAAATCGCATGTCATAACAGAAATACAACCATGAACAACGATAATCCTATCGAGGAGAATGGACCGATCCCCTAAGTGTAGTATTACATAATCCCACCGAAGCGAACAACCTGATCCCATAAGAATAGTGTTACATAATCTTGTCGAGGTGAACAACCTGATCCCATAATAGTGGTATTAAATAATCCTATCGAGGCAAATGACCTGATCCCATAAGAGTAGTGCTGAGGAGACCAACTTGAGCCCATAAGAATATTGAAAGTTTTGATGGGTCACTAGCCCAACTCGCGAATATACTTACAAGTTAAATAATCATGAAATTTCCAAACAAATAAGTATGTGGATTAAATCCGTAAGAGAAGGTTTAATTTCTACGGCTATTCAAGTACCGCTCCAAATCTCCAGAATAACAAAAGCTCGAAAATTGTTAGAAGTCTAGTCACGGGCTAAAACATAAACTAAAGCATTTAAACATGCAATATTAACTCAAGTAGTACAATTAAAGCACGATATAAGTCTAAGTATACGCCCGGACGCTCGTCACCTCGTACGTATATAGCTCCGATGTCAAGACATAAAGTCCTGCCTACTCGTGATGGCACCTAACCCAACCTTCTAGGTAAGACAAAGAACATAGGATGCCACTCTAACAAGAAACCATCAATAAATGATAAATAAGATTGAGGAAATCAATATAATAATCCCCAAGGACTAGTAGACAAGTTATGAGCCACCAAGGTTCAGATTTACAATGTTGGTACGACGAAAATACAATACCTATTTGAATATACATAAATATAAGTACAATCCTAAACTACCATGAACAAAATGGTAGCTTGACACTGGAACGCTATTACATCTTCAATGCTAGCATTTGTCCTCCACAACATCTGAACTCAAGAATCTGCACACAAGGTGCAAAAATATAGTATGAGTGAAATCGACCTCACGTACTCAGAAGTATCTTGATTAACCTTAGTTAAATAATGACGAGCTTTTTATTCAAAATATTTTCACTTTATATTACCTTTGCAGCTCAATAACATGTATAGTACAAAGAAGAATCCAAAGAAAACTATCATAGAACAACATGTATCAGAATTAAAGGTGCATAATCAAAGAAGAGATCAGAAGCTTATTTTTCAAATTTAATAAGTTAAAGCAAATACAACTTTCACAAACTTTACTTACAAAGGAGACATACACCAAGTAACATGTACTAAAATACTTCTAGATGGATGTAAGTGTCTGTACATGACATGAGCCAATTTCATATAAATTTTTAAAAGGTAGGTATATGAAACCTTTATATGAGTCCAACATGAAAAAGTATGATAATAATTCTCTCTTAACATCAATTCAGTACCCTCCAAGTGTCCAACAACTCACAAACAAGTCCAACGCATATGAAAAATGTATCAACTAGCATATAGAGAAGATATGCATGATTAAAGCATGTAAATTCATGAATATGCGCAAAAAATTCACTTGAATGGTCAAAGATTCCACATTTAGGCTCAATAACTCATCACATAGGGTCCCATATCACAATCAAGCAGAAACTCAGCAGTTTCTGACAACTTGCGTGTACGTCGCATCAAGATAGAAACATAAGAGGAAAACCCTTAAGGATGGATCCATTTCCACATGCGAAACAGTCGAAGTCTCACGCTATAATAATATCACATCATAGTCACTGTATAGAAAATACTTCGTGCCAAATAAATAACAATATCATAATTATTGCACAATAAAGACCTCGAGCCAAATCAATAACACTATCACAAAATCCTTACGGCAGCAACCTCGTGCTATAATCTTAGTCCATATCTGAGAACCATATGCAGTAATGTATTTATATGAATAAGAGATAAACATATATAATGCACATAGACAGAGAAATAACCATGTACAGGTGTATGCATGTGTACAAGGGATGATCCTCATGTAAGATGTATGCCGATATGTATGTATGACTATAGACCCAACATGTAATATGTCATCCAAATAATCAGTATGCTCAAATTAGCCTCAAGAGATAAACCATAATCTTTAACATGGGTAAGGAAACTCAAGTAGTCATACATCAACTTAAGGCATAACATAAGAATTACAAGTGCAGATGTGTGTTCAAAATATACGTGTGACTATGTCTCAATCAAGTATATCAATGATCGCAAGTATAGTTCATGATGCTCAAAACAAGGTACCGTTAGCCTAAATATTATCTCTAACATGGATTATTCTGTTCACGCAGTCATTCAATCTTGTAAAGTACAGAACACGTAAAACACACAACCAAATAAGGAATAAAGTAATTTAGGATCTACCCCGAGCATGAATAACCATGACACCGGCATATACGCTTGTCACCTCATATATATATCACCCCCACATGTAGAGAACAATGCCAATTATTAGGAAAAAATCCCTCAATCAAAACTAGGCAACACACTTACCTAACATGGGCTAGTCTTCAACCTCAAACCGTGTAAAAATTATGTTCTAGCCCTTCAATCACGCACATCCAAGACAAACATCATCTCAAAAAGTCAAACAATGATATAGGAAGTGATCTCAATCTAAAAAGTTCTGATTTTTGATGAATTCCCAAAATGTCAACCCAAGCTGCATGCCCGAAATCAGGAACCAATACCATATCTTGACGAAGCATAATCTGCCAAGTCCAAATATGTTATTAGATTGCACAATTGAGTCCAAACCGGTACTCAAGTCCTCAGTAAAATCTCTTAAAGTGTAGACAAAACCCCAAATTTCTTCTAAAAATTCCATATTTTGTGTGTTAATAATTCATGTAGATTCTTGAAATAATACCAAAAATGAGTAGAAATCAATTACCACTTAGTCTTCTATGAAAATCTCCAAGAAAAAACGCTAATATCCAAGTCTAGGGCTCAAAATATAAAAGAAGGGTAAAAATCTCGAAATATAACACTTATAAAGTCTGCACAGAGGTACCCTTCACAATCGCAACAAGGCCCCCGCAATCGTGATGCACAAATGCGAACAACCACTCTTATCCTCTTCATGAACGAGAATCTCCAATTGGAAATACAAATACTTGACCCCCATGTCAATGCAAACGTGGCACCACAATCGCGAACGCGCAAGCCACAACTCTCGCCTACATCCACACCTTCACGAACACGATGATCCAGCCTGCCCAACGCTATGCGACAACGGTCCACTAGCCAAAAATGCGAAGAATAAAATGCCAGAAACCAAAATAATCTACATGATATTGAAACACCTTCAGCGATCGTGAAGCTTATCAGAAACACCAGAAAATCAGCAATGCAAACTCATCCGAAAATGATCCAAAACCACCCTACATCTCATCCGAGCCCCTCAGGACCCCGTCCAATCATACCAACAAGTTAAAATACATCTTCCAATCTTAGTCAAAGGCTCGAAACACCATAACTAATATCAAAACAAAGAATAAAAGATCAATATCTTTCTCTTAACTTCCAAACCCTTAAACTATGTTGAACGCGTCCGAGTCACACTTAAACATTCTGGATCACAACAAAACTTTTCACACAAGTCCCAGTCAACTAAATGAATCTCTAAAAGGTCTCAAAACCCCAATAGGAGTCTAATAACATTGAAGTGAACTCCCGGTCAAACCTATAAACTCTGTGATGCTTTAAATTGCCACCTTTTGATAAATATCACAAAATATTCTAGGAACATCGAAATCCAAATACGAACATACACCCAAGTCCAAAATCACCATACAGCCCTTTTGAAACCATCAAATCCCATTTCCGAGGTTATTTACTCAAAACTCAGACCTTGATAAACTCTTCCAACTTAAAGCTTCTGAATTGGGAATCACTATTTCAAATCCATTCAGAACCACCCAAAAATCAAAACCAACCATGCACACGAGTCATAATACACTATATGAAGCCACTTGAAGTCTCAAATCGCAGAACAAAATGTTAAAACTCAAAAGGACATGTCGGGTTGTTACACTCTCCCACAGATAAGCATATGTTCGTCCTCGAACATGACAAGAGTCATTCCAAATTCATCCAATCATTATATATGCTCTTAATACACATGTCCGTGGGTGATCTCATGCCACCTCAATCCATATAAATCTATTAACACAACACGAACAAAAGATTATTCCTTCAACCTTGGTCCATAACCCTTTGAACTAAATTTCAATATCTAAAACATCCTTTGAGATTCGATTCTTGTATATATAAGGAAAATGATACCTGGAAAGGCACTTACCTCAATGGGCTAGTTCAAAGCTCCAAAATTGCTTTTCCTTGAGAAATCACTTCTAACCGGCTCGAATTTAACTAAACATCATCCAAGAAAGTCAACTAATGCCACATGAAGAAATGCCTATCAATAAATCTTTGATCTTTCAAGAATTCAAAAAAGGTCAACAAATTTCAATCAGTGCGCACGTGCTCTAAATTCAGAACCAATAGCAAAATTTTTTGACCTATAACCTGTCAAATCCAAATATGTGATTATAATATAAATTCAAGTCCAAATAAGTACTAAATCCCCAAAACACACTCTCTTAAAGTATATGCAAAATCCCCAAATTTCCTTCAAATTCTCATGATTAAAGTGAATAAATCCATGGGAAACAAAATTTATAATCACATATAAGTAGAAATTACTTACTCTCAAAGTTGTAATTAAAATCTCCTCCCAAATCATATATTACTGAGCTACAAAACTCAAAATAATAAAAAATAAACAAAAACATCAAAATATAGGGTATGCCAAGCATCTTCGCATCTCCGGACCACTTGGTTGCATCTGCGACACCGCTTCTGCGGTCTAAATCTCGCATTTGTGAGCTTCTCCCATGTGGCCATATCACACATCTGCGATACTCAATCTACATCTGCAAAGTTGTAGGTGCATGTATACACTCGCAGGTGCGCCTCTCCTTCTACGACTACTCTCCGCATCAGCAGTCCCCCACTACAAACCTTCCTAACCTCACAAGTCCAAACACTTTATCCAAACGTACATAATGGATCAAAACACCACAAACCACATCAAAACAATAATGGAAGATCATATAATCCTCTTAACTTCCAAACATTCCAACATTCGTCGAACGCGTCTAAACCACACTTAGACATTGTGAATTTTAACCAAACTTTGTGAAAAAGTTCCAATCCAGTACGTGAACCTATACAAGGTCTCAAAACCTAAATAGGAGTCACATAAAGCTGAAGTCAATTCCTGGTCAAACCTCTAAACTCTCCAATTCTTCAAATTGCCAACTTCCAACAAAAGAGCCAAAACCTCCTACAAACATTTAGATTCAAATCTGAACACATTCCCAATTCCAAAATCACCAAACAAACCTATTGAAATATCAAATCCCGATTCCAAGGTCGATTACTCAAAAGTCAAACCTTGATCAACTCTTCCAACTTAAAGCATCCAATTGAGAATAAATATAAATCTATCCCGAATCATTTAAAAATTAAAACTAACTATGTATGCAAGTCATAATATACCAAATGAAGCCACTCAAAATCTCAAATCATAGAACTAAATGTTAGAACTCAAAATGATTGGTCGATCGTTACATTCTCCCCCACTTAAACATATATTCGTCCTCAAATGTGCCTAGAGATAATCCAAAGCAATCCAATCACTTTGTAAACTAATCATACACATACTTTAGATTTATGATTCTTTCTTTAGACTTAGTCTTCAAACCTTAGAACCAAATTCCATCATCTAGAATTCCTAATAAGAAACGACTCTCATATACATACACTGTATATGTCTCAATAAGCCGTATTACATGATGTACCACATAACTCTTGTTTCATACTAATATCTTCCGATAGCAATAGTTGCTTATTACCAAATTCGGCACTAATAATTTACCCATATCAAATTAAATCTTATTCCAAACCTTCACAACACTGCTAATGATGAAATAAATCTATAAAACTCATTGCCACACATTAGATCAACAAGTCGTTTAGTCCTCTCGCCTAACATGAACAATTTTTGAATTCTAAGCTAACTAATGCCAGTCTTTTTCCATAAGTACCTTAACAAAATCTGATTGCACTAATTCAAGTACAATAACCTCATCTTACCGAGTACAATCTACTCAAGTGACAGGCCACACCAAGTTCCACTTTGATCCACATATGACGCAATTTTTGCACCCAACAAGAAATAACTCAAATATAACCAAAGATGGAAAGAGAACCAAATAAGAGAACTATCCAACAAGTTCAGAAGACACAATTACCAAGGAATAATGTTATGATTCAATCCCACAAGGGAAAATGCAAAACACATGAAATGAACACAAAGAATCATATCCTAACATAACTTCGCTGCGGCATAACCCGATCCAACATACTAATCGACATGGAATACCTATCCATCCATAATGTTCTTCATCAACAAACACAAGTGCATCAACAACAAGCACAGAAGGTGCATGACCATGACCATGACCATGGGTAGATGGATAACACAATGTACCACATACAAGAAAAGCAAGACTACGGTAAAATAAGCAACTCAACATCCTAAGAGCTATCTCTCTCAAATCTCGCCACAAAGTCTAAACAGAACCACATCATCGGTGTGAATAGTTAAGTACTCTCACAACCCATCGTAGAATAAGAGAGTAACACCTAGAACATATCAAAACATGAATAAGATCAACTTTATCCACTGACACACCCCAACAATTATTATGTTGTGTAAGAAAATCCAATCCGATATAGAATACATATTCTCATTAGGCCTACCAGTAGCCTCCAAATAAATATCAGTCATCCTACAATAGGTAAATAACCTTTCAAAACTCCACTGTAACCTATCCGTAATACATAATGCACCACAAACAAAGAATAGTCTGCCTCTAAGAACATTTAGTCTCTGAACAACAAGAATACACAAATCTTTATATTTGATCTCCAACTCTCCTGCTCAAGTGACTTATACGTCACTCATACACAATCACCTCATTAAAAGTACTCTCATAAATCTTCCGCACCATGTAGCAAAACCTGAACATCAGCAGTCACCAACTTATTGATTGTTGTAGTACCGGTTAAGCATTTGCATATCATTACGCAATGAAGCTACTGCAACATACATCCTCCTCAGGCGATACTATATAGTTATAACATCCTCCTAAGCATATAAAATTTCTCATTATGTCTAGAACTCATGACCTTCCATTTGAAACTGAACTGCAACCTTGCCCATCCAATCGCAATCTTACACAGTGCACCACTCTATCATGCTAACATATGAAAATACAAGAAGACATTAGTCACAAGTGGTTGTCAAGACCACCATACTCTTCGGAGCCTAATTTCACATAAACAAACCATCAGAATAGAATCCCTCTAAATCGCCAATTCACACATATTGCCAAACCCTAAAGAAATGACACAACACTTGTAAATCTTTATCGTAGGAAAGGCATCAATCATTTCCTCTACTATGTTGATCTAATCCATTGCTAAGCTGACCTAACTTCTTGAAATTCCTCTTGACTCGCCTCCAATATGACACTTATCTTTCTTAGCATACTATGGACCTCAATCGAAAACCATCCCAAGGGATCCCAATACGAACCACGTTATCCTAAGACTTGTACAACACTTAACACCCTTTCATGCTCTAATAGTACCTCAAACCAAAATGACTGCTCTGAAGATACTTCTTATGAATCCAAATTGTTTATTTTATCTCTCTAATAATGCCATATAGACTCAATAATGATATATACACACTGCAAGGCTCGACACCATCAAACACAAATCTCAAATCTTAGCCACACAATAATTTGGCAATCGTCAAATACCACATATGAATCTTAAACCCTTTAGAACCTTCTATAGAGTTACCCACTCTATCATAGTCCCAAATACATAACCAATCATATCGATAAGTACAACTCCATTATAACATAAATAATCCAAAAAGAAATAAATGAGAGAAGCCTTGCTCATTGTACACCACATCCACAACGAGTATCAAACTTGAATCATTCCAAGATCTCCATATATCTATAACATATAGTACATCATGCATCCAACAATTGTCTAGCTTGCTGCATCCTGCAAGTTGTCATCTTCAAGAATGTCTTAGTCCAAAAACTAATACAAGCCATGACCATGTGATCGGATCGTTGATGGTAGACTCCCCCAGTTAACTCAAGGACACAAAATCATCAAATAACCCACAATACTCTTCTTTCATAGCTACCTCAAGATCGCACTGTTATTCAACTAAATTCTTCATAAGCTGATGTAGCACAAGTCAAAACACACTCTGATCATCTACAAAGTGCATACTCATCCCCGTCATAGTCAAGAAAACTTTCTCAAGTGCCCCAAAATGGTAGTACATTCCATTTAATAGAATCCTCATACAAATCGTAAAATCCTCAAACCTTTTCACAGGATATAACCCACATATTATAACAAACGCTATGACCCTACCATGGTCACAACCACTTATGAAATCAATTAACCTTCCTAAGTCTACACTCGTCAACAAGATACAAAAATCTACGTCATTGCACAATGAACAATTGAAAGATACATCATCACACTCACAACTCCGGACTGCTTTGCACATCCAGATGATAATCAAGCATCCATATTATCTGCGCATCGCAAATAAATTCATCTCTTCACATCAAAACGATCTAAGGATAGTCCTCAGTCCTATAATACTCATGTAATAGATATCCATCCACTCACTGAACCATCAATCCTGCCACTAAGGACACCACCAGATGTAAGAGTCTAAAGCATATACTTATAAAATAGAATCTGTCGAGCCTAAGTTATGGTCTAAACCCGGCCTCGAGTCCTCCATACTGGACTACCTTCACATCACAGAAACAAATCTCACACCTCATCCATGACATCACAATCTTCGGTGCACAACTGATAACGAGTGCTCAACAACACATACAAGTGAATGATGTTTACCTTGAAAATGGTAATTACAATTATATTTGATTATGTCGTTCTAAAAATACGTGATTTATTTTAACACTGATTGCTTAGGCAGTAAATGCTGAATATGAAGTGAGAAAATGAAATAATAGCGAAATGAACAAAATTATGCAAATCGGATAACATGGTGACTAGCCTCGGGGGTGGTGGGAAAGGCCTCGGGATCGAGCTTTAGAAGCTTGACTAAGGGATATCGATAACAGTATAACAATGTTGAAGGCCTTATTAATGGCCTATTTATGATCAATAACCAGTAATAAATGAAGAACAATTCAAAAAGATGATAAATGAGAAGCAATAAATTAATGAAGCAATTGTAGAGAATGTTTTAGTTAGAGAGCAGAGGATGTTCTTGTTCTTGTATTGAATATCATATATGTTACAAAGTGACAAGGTTCCCCTTTATATATGAGGGGGAATCCCAACATAGTTCATGTGTAATTAATACAAAGAGATATGGGTGGTATATCAATTTAATGCCACGGTACGGGCTTGTACTATTTTGTGTTTTTTGTCAGCGTTAACCACGTGCCCCTTAGGAATTTTCCGCCTTTCCATGTTGGCCTTCGATATGTACTACTTGGAGGTCGAGGAACTTCAATATGCATGGCCTCGAGGTCGAGGACCTTTGATATGCCCCTTGACACCAAAACTTGGGCCTTCGAGCCTTCATTCTCATCGAAATGGCCGTCAAATCGGGCTATCCGATTTTAGCCGTATATAGATAGTACCCGTATTTCTTAGAATGAAGAGATAAGAAATGGTTTTGACCTTTTTCCTCTCCGATAATCTTACTATGAAGTCAGTCCCTTCATAGCATTAAATGACGTGACACGAAAAGTCGCACAAAGGTCGATGTCAACACAATTCTCGAGAAGCCCATGAACTGTCACATGTTTGACTTTCCCACTTCAATCATGCTCAAAATGCCCCTATAAATACTACAATCACTTTCCTTTTCATAGTTTTGCATCCTCTTCTTCAAAGATTCAAATTTCAACTAAGTGCTTTCCCTTTTTTCTTCTGCATGTGCACGTTTTTCTCGTCTTCTCACTTCAAAACTCGATAGTTATCATGGCAAAAACATCCAAAATGGTTCCACAAAAGGAGGGGGCTGCTTCTACATTATGCCCGTCTAAGGTTTAGTCAAAAACCCCTCCGACCATCGAGCAATGCATCCCTAGCCCTTTCGACACCATTTATGACCTTACAATAGAAAAACCCCCTTCTAAATCGGGCCGATGCAAGCCCATGTCCCGATACATATGTGTAGTATCAGATATAGAGAGGGTGAGACTTAACTACCAATAGGGGGATGCAGCCCTAGTTGAGATCCCTACGGCTGACGAAAGCATAGTCACACACAAGGATGGATTTCCTAGTGTATATACATACCCCTTCACTTTAGGCCCCGACAATTCTTCTTCTCCACCGGTTGACCCGGTGATTCTTGATTTTTTCCATCAATACCGAGTGACACTCGGTCATATCTATCCTTCTTTTTTGTGGATTGTATATATGTTTCACCATATTACCAACATGGTCGAGGGAATGACCTTCACCCTCGACCATTTGATCAGATTGTATAGCCCACAACTCTTCCGTGGGGGAAGCACGTCAAAGAAAATGAATTTTCGTCCAAGTTTGGCATTTTAGGATAAAATACGGCCCGAGCTAAAATACCTGGTAATTATGGACTAGTACCACACAAGGTACCCCATGACCATGATAGTAAGGTGTATAAGATGTGTTAAAATGAGTGGTATTCTAAGTAATTTAAAATAATTTTTAATTATGTAGATATTTGGTTAATTGTGGTTTTTTCAATAAGTGGATAATTGGTTGGATAAGCCTTACAAAAAATGCGTGCCAGCATAATATGTGCAAACTAGTGAATACTAATGTCACACGAAATGTGGCAAAATTTTGAAGGAAATTGGTGTCCAACTAAGACATCAAAGTGGGAGCTACTATCTTTAAGAAAAAGGGGACATCTTCCCACATTATTAAAGTAAAATAGCAATATGCAATATGAAAAGGTTAAAATGTCCAGAAGGTGAGACTATCTGAAAGGTTACAATGTCCAAACGTGGAAAACTCTCTGAAATATTACAATGTCCAAACGTGAAATTCTCTGATATGCTAAGAGGTCCAACATGAAATGCTAATTCAAAGAAAGTGCGGTACAATCTTTCTCAAGAAGATCATTTGGATTTTTTCCTATATCGATCTGCCGTAACATATTTTTTCAAAAGAAACTGGTTCAGGTATGTTAAGGCTATCCCTTCTTTCTTTTGGCATGGTCCAAATTATACTGAATAAATGAGCAAATACACAGTTTCTATAAATTAATCTATTCATAGAAATTGTAGGGGTGTCTATATTCTTGATTCCGCATGAGAATTATTATTATTTTCTGTTCATGGGTCTCAGTATAATACGCATTTGGAAAAGTTTATCCGGAATGAATATTGAGATTATTACGTACTTTTCATGCATTTCATACATGTGTTGCCGTTATATATGCGTATATATGTAAATATATGTATATGGGACATGGGAAAAGGTTACAGTTTTATATCTGCACCACCACTTGATCAGTTGGTATATGATGATGATGTTGCCCACAATGGCTGAAATATGATTCAAACGACATTATGTACGCGTATATATGTATGTATTGTCAAATGGCGTTATATACGAATATATATATATATGTATGTATATATATGTATATGGGATATGGGAAAGAATATGGCGTTATATATGCACCACCGCCTGATCAACTGGTATACGATGATGATTTTGCCCACAGTGGCTGATATGATATGATGGGATGCCCTCAGAGGTTGATTATGTTATGAAACATAGACCTATGCACGACATGACATTCATACGCATATGCATGATGCTAAAAGTAATTTATTATTTACAGAGTTATCCAGACATACAGGTTGCGTCAATTATATCTCCTCCATGTCTCTTATGTATTTATTTATGTGCCTTCCATACTCGGTACATTATTTCGTATTGACGTCCCTTTTTCCTGGGGACATTGCGTTTCATTCCCGCAGGTCTTTATAGATAGGTCGAGAGTCCTCTAAGTAAGCTATCAACTCAGCGGAAGATGTTTGTGCGCTCCATTTTCTTTGGAGTTGCTCGTTGGTTAGTATGATTTAGACATGTATTATTTGGTAAGGTGGGACTCTATCCCGGCCTTTATGATATTTATGTACTCTTAGAGGCTTGTAGATATATGTCATGTATATAAAGGATTGTACGGCCTGGCCGGCCTATGTTTTGATTTTATAAAGGACTATGTTGGCCTATTAGGCCCGTATGTCATGTATATGTAATGATGTAATAAGAAAGATATGTTACATTGGTACTCGGTTGGGTAAGGTACCGAGTGCCCGTCACGGCCCATCGGTTGGGGTTGTTACAAAAGTGGTATCAGAGCAGTTATGTCCTAGGGAGTCTACAAGCCGTGTCTAGTAGAGTCTTGTTTATGGGTGTGTCGTGCACCACACTTATAAGCAGGAGGCTACAGGACATTTAAGATTGTCACTCATTCTTCTTACTCTAGATCGTGTGGTAGAGCTCAGTCATAGGAATTCAAATTCCTAAATTCTATTCATAATAAGACGATACCTATATCCGGAAAGAAGGTTGGAAAGAGCGATAGTTGAGAAAAAGCTGAGTCAGATGAATTGAATTTTTTTATGATGCCTACAAGTAAATGTGAGTTTTTTAGCAGATCATGGGTGTACTGAAAGGTGTAAGCTTACTGATAAGAAGCCTTAAGGCAAGAACGCCTATCCATCATTTTGGTGAAGGACAATGAGAGATTAAGAAGATAAGTACAAGTTTCAGTAAGTAAAAGGAGCAAGGTGAAAAAGGGTACGAAATACCCAGTTAATGAAGGTTAACGACATTTATATTTGAGTCAGAGAAACATAACTTTTTTAGTTATATTCAATAGTAACAGAGGTATATATATAATTCGTCGCACCCATTCCAGATATGCCCTATGGGGGTTAACAGAAGTAGTATAAGAAGATATGATGGATGAATTATTTGCGCCAGTTGACATTTCCGAAGGATATTGCAAATGTTCTAATAGATCTCCTTATGGGATACCTAGCTGGTGCACTCTAAAATAGTACAGCTAGACATGAGTACTACAAAGATAGGCACTGCAAGCCTGAAAATGATAAATATTATCTTAGTATGGCTCCCGTCCCTAATTGAGAGATAATGCTAGGCAACCCAATGAACCCGTGGATGGTGCAAAGGGGAACTAAAAGCAAAAGAATATCTTGTTGAAGTTTTCAGAATAAAGTGATAGGCAGAAATGTTCGCAGGAAATAAGAAGAGAGCTAATGAAGCGTTAAGAGTAATATGTGATATATGGATGACAACGGTAGGCCAAAAAGATGACAACATTCCAGAGTCGATAGTTAAGTGAAGGAAAATACGAGAAGTGACATGCCTTGAGGTAACAAAAGAATATAGGCCTTAAAGTCATATCCTCACTTCGAGAAACAAATTCGCGACGCTAACGTGATTCAGAAGAAAAAGTTAGACCCAGAGTAATAGAAGTCAACATGGACTGGTGGAAAAATATAAACTAAACATGAATTAGGGACTGAGTGATTTGATGGTGGTCGACATCATGAGTACTACAGATTGCGTTCCGGCAATAATAGAACAGACCACTGAGGAAGATTCATGAGAAACTCAGAGAATGGTTATTCAGGAAGACACTTCCCTAAGTCAAGCAATGTGAGCAGAGTTAAGCTTAAGGGACTATGTGTGCCAATTACACTAAGTGCCACCCTCGCGAGTAAGGAATTTCGTTATCCTTGGTACAAAAGAATTACCGCAAGGAAAGTAAGGGTCATCGGTAATGTGAGAAGACGCTAATGATGAAAAGGTAAACAATCAATAGGTAGGTCATCGTAGCTTCAACTCTTAGTACTTCCCTAAAGAGGGGAATATGGTGTAATGTGGCATTAAGCCAAAATTAAGTGGTTCTATTGACTATGGAATGGTAAAGGAAGAATGTGATAAATGAAAGAGGAATGAGATGAAACTAATCCATATCTTACGGATACGCTACGATTCAAGAATATTGTGCAAGCACGACGTCAAGGAGAGGAAGTAAAGATCCTGCCTGAGCTGTTATTAATAAATAAGGAGTTAGTGTGAGACGTAAGTTAAGACAAAGTAAATAACCTAAGAAAGATTACAAGGAATATTAATATGAGAATGGGCCAACGAGTAATTAGTAATTGCTCAGGAAGATCCCAGTTATGGCTAAACAGGAGGTTATAAATGAGTCATAAGATCGTGTGAGATAAACAAAGTAGAACCCAACATGGAGAGTTCAGCTTCAAAGAATATCATTATAATACTTGAGATATATTGAAACAAGATTCGGGGTAGCTATAGACATTGTATGAGTGTTACGGGGATAAAAGAAAGTGCCACTGGGAAGGCAGTGAAAATATCAGTTCAAAAACAACCATACCAACACAGGGGTGTGAAGATAAGTAACTACAGATAAGTATAGGCAAGTAAGGACATCAGAAAAGGTCCGTAATAAGCTCACATCTTTACGAGAGTCAAGGGTTCTCCTAAGTACTACAACGAAAGACTAACTGAGGTGATAAGAAATAAGGCTTCATCCTAAGCACAATGACATAAAGAGGAAATGGTCATGTAACAACAATCTTGCAACAACATTGTAAGCATTCCAAAGAAAAGTGGCACCTATCGTGGCTAATGAACGGGAAGTTAGAATTAAAACTAATATTCGAGATCATATGAGTTGTATGAAAACTCTGGCAAGTATGGGCACTAAGATAAGCTAAGTATGGACGTAACAAGGGGGCAGGAAGACAAGGAAAAGTAATAGCTTATGTTGAAAGAAAGATAAGATGGAACAAATAAATTATTCGATCAATGATCCAGAATTAGTATGTATGGATGCACTTCAGAATTCGGAACATTATCCAAGCAACATATTTGTTGATAATCATACAACCATAGAAGACTCTGATATAAGTTAAAAGAAAGAATTATGCCTAGGGCATATACAAAGGATGGAATTGTTAGAAGATTGTATCATGGATATTCCATAACGCCCATGAAAGACTAAAGTAATAACTGATACCATGATCCACATATCAGAAGATAGCTTAAGCCTACATGAAGGTTGATCAAAGAGAAGAGGAAACTAAAGAGTGGCATCAACTAAGTAAATCAAGAGTCTGATTATTGTACCTAGAAAATTATAAAAATTGTGATTGAGAGCATCGCATGACCAGCCTTAAAATAGAAGGTACCAAAGGGATAGTACAACAACCATATTCTATAATGTCTCTACGATAAATCCAGTTAGAAAAATACCAACCTCATAAGAATTAAGTATGGAGCTCCCACCAGATTGTATAGGAACCAGAGGTGCAAGTATTATAATAGAGCTTCAAGTAATGGACGTGAATTATACCTATGTGGAAGGTAGGTCATGAAAGATATTAAAGATACGATGCGACATTTTAAGGTAAGTAAGGTAAAGGTGAACAACATACAAGATACTCAAAAGCAAAAGATCGTGAATAGTCCATACTTTGGATAAAAGGGTATAAGCACAGGGATCCAATAACCGAGAATGATAGCGGCATGTCTTCCAGCCTATGATTTCTAAGTAATGAGAGATCTAGTTAAGAGAATAGATAAAATTTGGAGATGATGTGATGTATTGCTTGACGTTCTAGAATAACATAAGGAAATCTATGGTGCAAGAAAGTTGAAGGAAAGTTTATAAATGGATATGTATAGGTCGCAAGCTAATGGTAGATTGACAAAGTTTAAAGAAAACATAAGTAAGGATGAGGAAAGGCAAGTGAAAAAATGATGAGAATGGATAAGTATTTAGGATTAAGCCCATGAATACCATAAGAGCAGACAGTTTCTCTATGTTATACAAAGCTCACTATAGCCCTAATGAACTCAAAAAATTCGAAGATTAATAGCATTTAGAAGGAATGAAATGCTGACCTAGGAATAAAATAAGGGTATAGTTGTGACAGATAAATGATGATATTTGGGCCTTCGTTTGAATAATGAATTAAAGGAAAGGCAAAAAAAAAGAAGAGAAGAAGAAGAGTTTTCGCTGGCGGCACGAATTTAGGATACCCCCATAAGGTGAATAACATTGAGACACTATGAAATACGATTATTTTCCTTGAGGTAACGTAAGCCCTAGCGGCAAAGTATTATGTAAGAAGTTTCAAGTTATCAGTGATATATTGTAGATCAATATTAAGGTGAATCAACAATAGATGGATAAAAGTCACAAAGTACGAGATGATATTGGACCGTCATTCTAAAGATGAGCAGTAACGAGGAAGAATTAAAGGACTTAAATTTATACATATCGAATAATCAACGAGAGTAAGCTGGGATTTGGTAGTAGACCTCATCAACGATGAATTGAAGTAAGAGTTATGGCAGTAAATTCATATGGATGGCTAAATGGACCTATGCGATGAGATATAGCAATATTCATGAATTCAACAAAGTACCAAGCGAAGAACTTCATTATACTCATATATGCGCAAAGGGACATCTTATCAAGCTCTACATATGAATCCTAGAGATTGGGCACACTTGCAAGGTCAAAAATTTTACAGGCTGCATGATGAAAGGTAGTAACATTTACGAGATTAGGAATATTTCGACCACAGGTCATGATATGAGAAAAAAGACCAAAAGGGGGAATACCCTATACTTTGGATTTATTCACAGAGCTACTGCTTAAATGACAAGAGGAGTATTAAGGTATTCACAAGAGCTATAAGTTACGAAAATGATGAGAGCATCAGTCAACATTCGAGGATGAATGTTCCAAAGAGGGGAATAATGTTACGCCTCGCAATATTACGCCAATATTACGTCCTGCAGTATTAAGTTACGACAGTATTGTACCCGACAGTATTGCATTACGGTGATAGTACGCTGCACAGTAATAAGCTACGACGATTTTGCACCCTGTAGTATTTTACGTTGAATTTGTCGTAAGGTAATTGGCATCAGTCCAAGGAAAAGATTATTTGGGGATTATAAGAATTATGCTATTTCACAAATGATAAATAAATTGGTGAATGTGAGAGTTGAAGTAAGTCAAAGAAAATGAATTTTCATCCATGTTTGGTATTTTGTTATAAAATACGGCCTAAGCTAAAATACCCGGTAATTATGGACTAGTACCACACAAGGTACCCATGACCATGATAGTAAGGTGTATAATATGTGATAAAATGAGTGGTATTCTAAGTTATTTAAAATAATTCTCAATTATGTAGGTATTTGGTTAATTGTAGATTTTTTATGGAAGATTAACATAGGTTGGATAAGCCTTACAAAAAATACGTGCCAGCATAATAGGTGCAAACTAGTGACTACTAATGTCACACGAAATGTGGCTAAAATTTGAAGGAAATTGATGTCCAACTAAGGCATCAAAGTAAGGTCCACTATCTTTAAGAAAAAGGGGCCATCTTCCCACATTATTAAAGTAAAATAGCAATGTGCAATATGAAAAGGTTACAATGTCCAGAAGGTGAGACTATTTGAAAGGCTACAATGTCCAAACGTGGAAAACTCTCTGAAATATTACAATGTCCAAACGTGAAATTCTCTGATATGCTACAAGGTCCAACGTGAAATGCTAATTCAAAGAAAGCACGGTACAATCTTTCTCAAGAAGATCATTTGAATTTTTTCCTATATCGATCCGCCGTTACGTATTTTTTCAAAAGAAACCGGTTCAGGTATGTTAATTATATCCCTTCTTTCTTATGGCATGGTCCAAATTGTACTGAAGAAACGAGCAAATACACAGTTTCTATAAATTACACTATTCATAGAAATAGTAGGGGTGTCTATATTCTTGATTCACTATGAGAATTATTATTATTTTCTGTTCATGGGTCTCAGGATAATACGCAGTTGGAAAAGTTTATCCGGAAGGAATATTTTTGGATGTTGGATTCTATACATGTATTACTAGTGAATTGTGAGATTTGTGGAAGTACTTTCATTATGTGGCCCTTGATGGTTCACTGAATCATTATTGTCTAGTAAAGCAGTAACTGAGAACTTGTTTGGAATATTCGTTGATCACTCTCCTCGATGTTATATATACTTCCTGCCTTGCCATTTTATTGATATTCATATTCTTGGTGAGGAAGAGTGTAAAGCACAAAGGGTGATGCTGTGTCATTTTATATTCATTATCATGTGAGGAAGAGTGTAAAGTACGAAGGGTGTTGTCGTGCCATTTTATATTAATTATCATGTGAGGAAGAGTATAAAGCACGAAGGGTGATGCCATGCCATTTTATATTCATTATCATGCGAGGAAGAGTCTAAAGCACGAAGGGTGGTGTCGTGCCATTTTATATTCATTATCATGTGAGGAAGAGTGTAAAGAATGAAGGGTGATGATGTGCCATGTTATTGAGAGTAAAAGCGCGAAGAGAGATGCCGTGCCATGTCATTTGTGAGTAAAATGACGAAGGATGATGTTGTTCCATTGCTTTTATACTTTTATACTTATGTATCATTGTGAGGTCATGGCAAGAAGGGTGTTTCCATGCAAGTGAGGACGAGAGACATGCATTATGTTATGATAATATTTTCTTGTATATATCTTCATGTCTTACTTTAAATTATTACCTTCGTATTTGTGGTTCTTATGTGACTTGTCGTCACTGTTCTGTCTTCATTCTCTATCTAAATCGTTGTTGTGTTTCCCATGCCTTCTATTAATTTAACTTGTAAACATCATACTTACTTCCTGCTGTTATGATTGCATCCATGTCATATCTGTTTTGCTACACTTAAGCACGAGTCTTTTCCCATGTTGGCCATTCATGCTTTACTTGTTACATTATAAGGAACATGCACCCATATCCCTTCCTCTTATTTGTCATAGTTATCTTCACGCTTCCACCATGTTAGTTAGTTGATGTTATAACCTTTTTCCTAATTGTTGTCATTACCTGTATGATCTCCGTTTAGTCTATTACCGATGTTCTTTTGTACATCCTCGTTCATCTTTTTTGCCTGTGTAATTCATCCCTTGTCATTTCTATTATCGGCATTTCAATCATTTGGTTGGTATTGCTTTACATATATATGGTGAGGGTGAGATAAATGCATGAAGGGTGTTGCCGTGCCGTTAGATTTGATTTCTTGAGTACTTCTTTCACACTATAAATTTTTTGAGGAAATTGTTGTGGTTCATGGTCTTTCGTTCCAAGGAAAGGGCCGGTTAAGATATTGGAAATTGTTGAATTGTGATTCTTTCTGGTACTATTTTATTCTTTTATACAGTTGCATTGTGTACTCTATTCTATTATTCTGTCGTATAGTTCTGTTTCTAGTTTACATTATAGTGTTTATTAAAGAGCATATTTTAACTAAAAGCCTTGTCACTACTTCGACGGGGTTAGTCAAGATACTTAGCAGTACATGGGGTCGGTTGTACTGATACTGCTGTAACGCCTTGTAAAAATTTTACCTAGAAAACTGGTACTTCGTGATGCCCATATTAGAAGAAAATGTTCGCAAAAAAGTGCGTTTCTGTGGCCCATTATGCGATCGCATAATCACTCTACGGACCGCATAATGGTCGTAGAGTCGATTAGAGGGCTGGCTTAGTTTGAGTCCAAATATGCGGCCAATTATGCGATCGCATAATCGATATGCGGGCCGCATATTGCTCGCAGATCCACCGTGGAATTTTTGCCGAGGGAGTTGTGCGGTGCATTATGCGACCACATAACTATTATGCGGTGCATTATGCGACCTCATAACTGTTATGCGAGCCGCATAATGGCCGCATGCTCGGTCAGCGGTCCACCTGGCTGGGGCCACTTTTGCGGCAGGTTTGCGGACATCATCTTCATTTTGTGGTCACATATGCGATTGCATAACAATGTTGGGCACCCTTTTTTCTTAATTTTTGACTCGACCCTAAACCAATATAAAACAACTTCCTCACCATTTTAAACCATTTTTTGATACTATAGAGTGCGGAAGAGAGATTTTAGAGTGAGAAGAGGTCATCCACTCCTTGATCATCACCATTCTTGATTGCATGATTGAAGATTTTCAAGGAGGCCCCAAAATTGCAGGTCAGAACTCATACCCTATCCTCTAAATTCATAAATCTAGTTGAGGGGGAGGGGATGAATGGTCAAGTAAATGTGGTGTGGGGGAGGTAATATTGTTGCATGCATGTGATCCTAAGCTAGGAAAGGGAAATATTCCAGTAAAAAGGGAGATATGGAACTATACAAAATTAGTAATGATAAGTATGATACTCATGTGAGCTAGGACTATGACCAGATTCCTAATTACGATTTTATTATGCTATTTTGTCAAATAGATTGAAAGAGCTAAGGGGTTCCGGATACTGTCGTAGGAATTAGGTATAATACCCAGTCGAAGTATGTATGGCTAACTCTAATCTTTATAGAATCAACTCTTTGGTGTCCGAATATTTGGTATGAGTCCCTTACCTGATCCTACTTTAATTGGTGTGAGTCGAAAGATTTATTTTTCTCAACTTTTTTAGTTGTTTTACCCTGTCACCATGCTACTTAGAAATGTGAATTATGATTCTTCATTCTCCTTCTATTTCGTGCGCACCTTGTTATATGTTGGTTCGTATCGATATGAAAGATAATGTCATGGAATGAAGGAAAGGAGAATCAAACTCAAATTGTAAAATGTGTCCAAGTGACAAGGACTATGTGATAAATGATGGAAATGAGATGTGAACTGAGTAATTAATTGAGATGATATGTCTCAAGTGAAATGGCTTCGACGATCGGGACAAGATCGGACGCCATGTTGTATACATGGTGGCATTTACATTGGAAACATTGATATAAATTGTGGATGTGGTTATGTCTAACTTGGGATGTCTTAGCTGGTCGGGTCGAGACCGGACTCCATGTAAAAATACACGGTGGCATTATAAATCGTGGCACTTGGCATCAAGAACTATTAATCAAAAGGATGGAAAGACGATATAAGAAACAATGCGACCCCTACTTGTAATTCGCTATTCCTGAGAAGTGCTATATGATTTCAATGACTGCTTTCCTACCTGTTTTTATTGCTTATTCTATTTTAGAGTGGAATTGTTCATACATACTAGTACTACTCGATGGTACTACCGTCCCTTTTGTCGGGGGCGCTACATCTTTGAATGGATGTAGGTGGTTCTATTG
Organism: Nicotiana paniculata; assembly: GCA_005239505.1. Lineage (NCBI taxonomy): Eukaryota > Viridiplantae > Streptophyta > Magnoliopsida > Solanales > Solanaceae > Nicotiana > Nicotiana paniculata. The sequence continues at coordinate 123,294 of ML314025.1, read as the reverse complement.
TAGATAAGCGTTGTCTTGGTGAGCCCCGCTTCTTCCCGGGGTCATGTATAGTATATGTTGTTCTTCTTTTGTATAAGTTACTATATTTTGAGGTATATTCGGGGCCTTGTTGTCGGCATTGTCACGTTTGTCTTTTGTATCTATAGAGGCTCCGTAGACGTTTATGTGGGTCATGTATGGGTGTCGGGGATGTTATCGGATCAAGTTGTATGTTGAAATACTATTCCACTTAATCATAAACGGTTTTGTAAGTTTGATTATATCATATTGTATGTAAGGAAGAATGAACTAGCAAAGTATGTATATTTATATAACTGACCTCTCCCCGGGTTAATAAACAGTGATGCGTTCCCCTTTTGGAATATGAATGAGTCGGGTAGGATATGTTTGCAAAGCTTGTTCGACCTGGTTCACTCGATTGAGCGGCAGTCGCGCTCCCCGAGGTTGGGGCGTGACAACTGCACTTCTGCACACTCTGTGTAGACTATTGGAGCGGAGCTGCTGAAGAAATCGGGGTTGACCCTGAAGATGTTTTTGTATTCTGGATAGAAGCTGCCACTTGTCCTTGGTAGTTTTTAGACATTATTAATTTGTTCATGTAGTTTTCCAACAGAACGTATATTTATTCATACCACCTTTGTATATTCTAAGTCTTAGAAGCTCATGAGTCGTACTACCAGTTATTCGGTAAATCTGCAAAAGTTCATATGAATCCTAAGTTAATTTTTGATAAGTTTATTTGGTTTTTTCTTTTATTAATTGGCTTACCTAGTGGGTCAAGTTAGGTGCCATCACGACCTGTGATTTTTGGGTCGTGACAGGTTGTATCAGAGCACTAGGTTCGTAGGTTCTACGAGTCATGAGCAAGTGTATAGTAGAGTCCTGGAGATCAGTATGATGACGTCCATACCTATCTTCGGTAGCCTACATGGTATTTAGGAAAATTTTCCCTTTCTTTATTCCTTATTGTGCAGCCTTATTTCAGCTTGAAACCTACAACTTTGAATCCTCCAAATCGCTCATATCTAGTGGTTTGCACTCAGTATTCTCTAGATGCCGACGATTGTAGATGCTGCAGATAGATTTTCATGGTCAATGGATGCTTGATTATCATTGCGATGTGTTGTTTAGCCTCAAAAGAGGATGCAATGTTAATCTTCTAGTCGTTCAGTTGTGGTATGAAGAAGGTTCATATGTTTGGTTGGTAAGCATATATTTGGGAAGATTGGCTGGCGACCAGGCTATTTTTATTAAGGTGAGTTCATGGCTAGGTGTCAATTTGAGTATAATCAGTGGGTCATCTCCTGCCTGAGGAGTTTGGATCGTGTGTCTTGTGTGAGGTTTCCATCCGGTGGAATGCATATGTGATCATTTCGGGGTGTTCAGTGATCAATATTGAATGAATTTTAGAAGTATTCGGTTAAATAGTCGTGCAGGATTGGGACATGCTATGAAGATATGGTACCTTGGGGTGTTGATGAGGTGAACTATTTCTTCGAGCTAAGTGGTGGAGTCTGCTAATGACTGTCGGATTGTAGGGTCATGGACCGTATCAGTTTTCGTACCGAGATATTGCTTGGTTATTTCTTTGGATGGTCATATGTAGGTGAAGCACAAGTTTCGATGCATATTTGTTGTGTATTGGAGATCAGAGTAAGCTGAGTAGTTATCGAGAAGGCTCTGGAGAGTTCCGGGTCTTATGTATCCTTTGAGGATTTTTGAATTTTCATGCGGGTGGGCTTAAAAATGGTAGAGAATGGTAATTGGATCTGCGGTGTTTCCTTGTCAAGAAGAGTCTACATGTCAATGTTGGAGTGATGCAATAAATGGTTTCGAAATCCCAAGAAGTTCCCTCAGGGCGGTCATATGTGATTGAGCTACTTCGAGTTGGCAGTCTGCGTGACTCGGTTGAGTTAAAGGCAATTGGTTCTAATTACTTGATAATGTGTTACTAATATCCAAAGGACTTATCATGGTTATGATCACAGTCGGAGTTGATGCTTTCTACATGTATATGAGCTATAATGCTTATGGTTCAAAGTTGACTGTGAGACTTTCGTACTGTTGCAAATTAGCATGTTAGAAGCAATGCGCCGTGTAGGGTTGAAAGGTTTCATGTACAAGGTTGCAGTTGGTTTTTAAGGGGGGATATGAGTTCTTGATGGTACGGATGATTTTCGGTGTTTGAGGTTTTGCTGGAAATATGTGTTTTCACTGGAGCGCCGATTGGCAAATACATTGTGTTTTGATTTATGGGTGCATTTCCGAGGGATGATGTAGTACGTGTTACGTGTCAGTTATTTGGGAAGCGGTGTTGAGATTGGGTAGGAACATTTCTGGTATTCGTGAGGAGTTCTTGTTGGTAGACTATTCCTTGATCGGAAGTTGTGAATAAGCGTAGAAAATTGGGTGATTAATGGTAGGTGTTATGGAAAGGTAGATATAGACTATTGGAAGGTTATTACATGTTTGGGGATTATCAGAATTTGGTTTGCGGATTATTTTGAGCCCAGTAAGGGTGAGTACTCTTTATTAGACTGAATTTGCTTCCTCTTGCGCAGTCGTTGACACATGTATATCTCATGCTATGATAGGTTGCGAGGCCTACATGATTCTTCGCACGCATATTGTGACTCGGTTAGGCCTCATGGTACTAGGGGCGAGATGGCCTCTGTGATGTTGCTTAGCTTATTGCACCATAGATGTGCTTGTCTTTTTCAGTATTGTTTGTTCCTAATGATTGTCCCTACAGTTATATTTTGTGCACTCTGTTGTTCTCGATGTTGAAGCACATGTGATATGTGAGCCTGAATATTATGGCTCGATGGGTACCCCGTATGAATTGATATGATGGGATCGGTTTGAACGCCGCAACGGTACAATGATGAAATGTGGCTTTTTATTTCTATTTCGTGTATTTTTCTTTCACCTTGTTGAGAATAGTTCATAGTAAAATGCTAAAATTTCCTTGTCTGGTCGACTTACTTAGTAGTTTCCTTGTTTGGTTTCTTATTGTTATCTGTCATGTCTAAATTACTACTTGTTAGTGCACCGAACCGGGTTATGAGGGGCTCCGTATGATTATTGTTGATACTCGTCGGTGTGGTTGCTTGTGTTGGCTGAGATGAGGGTTCCAGATCTGAGGTTCGTGTTATTGTCTTGGGATAAGGAATGTTTGAAAGAATAACATGATATTTTGCTGAGGATTTGGGCAATGGCCCTGGACGGGCGAGTGAGTTTTTGGCTTATTGATTAGATGAATGGTTGAGCGGTTATGCGTGTTTCATTCATCACCAGTGGGGTATGAAGGTTTTGATCGAGGTTCTAATTGATATGATGTTTTCTAGCGGCACCAGATTTATTTTTAGGCAGTAATGGTTATCAACAGTTTCTACTGTGAGTATTGAAGTGATGTGGTACGTCGTGTGATTACATCTTGGGTTATGGTCATGATTTGATACAGGTAGTTCACACTTGCACAGTATGTAGGTTTGGGGTTCGGGTCTTGCAATGAATTCTGGATGATATATATTGGGTTCTAAGGTTTACAGACTAAGGTTGAAACATGGATCTATAATGGTGTGGTGTTATTGGGTTTATGTTGATCAGGGTGATGTGGGATCACCCTCGGGTTGGGCTTAGTGAGATTACACCGTGATTTAGTAGCTTTGGGAAGACTCCTGGCACGTTCGAGGACGAACGTGTGTTTAAGTGGTGGAGAATGTGATGATCCAAAAGGTCATCTTGCGTTTTAGAACCCAATCTGATGTTCCAAGGCCTTCAAAACCTAATTTTATTCCTCCTCGATTTGCATGCGCAGTCCCAGCGCGTATCTGTAAAGCCCTTGTGTGGAAATTTGAGAAAATGATAATTTAGCCTTTAAAAGTTGATTTTAGTTGGCGTTGGTCAATATTTTGAGTAAACGGACCCGGGCCCGTGTTCCGATGGTCTCGGTGGGTCCGTAACAAAACATGGGACATGGGCGTGTGCCGGGAATCGAATTCCGCTGTAACCCGAGAAATGAATTGTTGATGAAAAATTGTAAGACTAAAATTCTAAGGATTTAAAGAAACTGAAAAATGTTTGATCTCGTTGGTATCGGTCCCGTATTTTAGTTCCGGAGCCCGGTACATGTATAATATAATATTTAAGTCATTTCTGTGAAATTTGGTAGAAATCGGATTTGATTTGACACGATTCAGATGTCCGGTGGAGAAGATAGAAATTTTGAGATGTTCTTGAGAAATTCATAAGTTTTGGTGCTAAGTTAATAGTTTTAGGTGTTATTTTTGTGGTTTGATCGCACGAGCAAGTCGATATGATGTTTTTAGACTTTCGTGTATGTTTGATTCGGAGTCATGAGGGCTCGTGTGACTTTTGGATAGGCTACAGAATAATTTGGACTTGAGAAAAATCGCTGGTGTGTGTGTAGGTCTGCAGATCTCGTAAATGCAAGGTCTGGCTCGCAATTGCGAGCCTTGCATTTGCGAGGAATAGTGACATTTGCTAGGAGGGGGAAGGGACTAGGTTCTTCGGAATCGCGAAGGAATAACCGCATTTGCGGAAGTACCTAGTTAAAAATTGCGACTGGGACTTCGCATTTGCGAGGGCAGCTGAAAATACGAAGGTTCGCATTTTCGATACCTTTCTCGCATTTGCGAGCTTCGCAAATGTGAAGCTCTGGTCGCAAATGCGACATCTGTGGCTGATAAGTTTTGATATAGGCGGGATTTTGTATTTATTCTTCAATTTTTCGAACCCTAAACCCCAAGAGGCGATTTTCCAAAGACCAAAACTTCTCCAAATCGTCAGTAAGTGATTCCTCACTATTTTCTATCAATCTTTTACATATTTTAACAAGATTTCAACCTAAAATCTAGAACTTTTATGGTAGAATTAGAGACTTTTGGTTAGAACTTAGGAATTTCAAAATTTGGGGATTTAGACCTCGAATTGAGGTCGGATTCCAAAACCAATTGCATATTCGACATGGGGGAGAGTGCGTAAACTGATTTTTGTTCGAACCTCGAGTTTGGACCAAGCCGGCCCGTGGTCGATTTTTGTCTTTTGATGGGAAAACTTAGGAAAACTATAATTATGCATTAAAGTTGAATCCTTTAGCGATAATTGATGATATTAAACTAATTATGATTAGATACGAGTGGGTTGGAGGTGAAATCTAAAGGAAAAGTTGTACTTGAACATTGAGTGGCTTGCGAAATCGAGGTAAGTGTTTTTCCTAACTTTTTTGAGAGAATTTTTCCTCTTAATTTCCATTATTTTCTACATGCGGGAGTGATACATATGTGTGGTGATGAGCATATATGTATGTGCGGGGTTAATCATGCTCGGGGGTAGATGATGTTATAATTGTGTCTTGTAGAATTACATAACTTCCTTGCTTCATGTCTCACTTGATTTACAGATATTATGAACGTAGTATACAAAATGTTAGAAATAAAGACCTTGCCTAAGAACTTGATCAAACTGGATATAATTTTGGGAACACATTGATGTGTCTTGCTCGGTCGTCTCTATGCGCAATCAGTACTACCTTTCTATGGACGATGTTTTTGGATGCTAGATTCTATACCTGTATTGCTAGTGAATTGTGAGATTTGTGGAAGTACTTGAATTATGTGGCCCTTGAGGGTTCATTGAATCATTGTTGGCTTATAAAGCAGTAATTGAGAACTTGTTTTGAATATTCATTGATCACTCTCCTCGATGTTATATATACTTCCTGCCTTTCCATTTTATTGATATTCATATGCTTGGTTAGGAAGAGTTTAAAGCACGAAGGTGATGCTATGCCATTTTATATTTTTTATCATGAGAGGAAGAGTGTAAAGCACGAAGGGTGATGCCGTGCCATGTTATTGAGAGAAAATCACGAAGGGTGATGTCGTGCCATGTAATTTGTGAGTAAAAGCGCGAAGGGTGATGTCGTGCCATTGCATTTATACTTTTGTACTTTTGTATCATTGTGAGGTCATGGCACGAAGGGTGTTTCCCTGGAATTTAGGACGAGAGACATGTATTATGTTATGATAATCTTTCATTTTATATATCTTCATGTCTTACCTTGAATTATTATCGTCGTATTTGTGGTTCTTATGTGACTTGTCGTCACTGTTCTGTCCTCATTCTCTATCTAACTCGTTGTTTTGTTGCATATGCCTTCTATTTATTTAACTTGTAAACACCATACTTACTTCCTACTGTTATGATTGCATCCATGTCATATCTGTTTTGCTGCACTTTGGCACGAGTCTTCTCACATGTTGGCCATTCATGCTTTACTTGTTGCATTATTCAGACATGCACCCCTCTCCCTTCCTTTTATTGGTCATATTTATCTTAACTCTTCCATCATGCTAGATAGTTGAAGTTATAACCTTTTCCTAATTGTTGTCATTACCTCTATGCTCTCTGTTTAGTCTTTTACTGATGTTCTTCTATACATCCTCGTTCAACATTTTAGCTTGCGTAATTCTTCCCTTGTCATTTCTATTATTGGAATTTCTATCATTTGGTTGGTACTGCTTTACGCATATATGGTGAGGATGAGATAAATGCACGAAGGGTGTTGCCGTGCTGTTAGATGTGATGGGTTGAGTACTTCTTTCACACAATGAAAGTTTTGAGGCAATTGTTGTGGTTCATGGGATTTCGTTTTAAGGAAAGGGTCGGTTAAGATGTTGGAAACTGTTGATTTTTTATTCTTATAGTAATATTTTATTGTTTTGTACAGTTGCATTGTGTACTCTATTCTATTATTTTGTGGCATAGTTCTATTGCTAGTTTACACTATAGTGTTTATTAAAGAGAATCTCTTAACTAAAAGCCTCGTCACTACTTCGAAGGGGTTAGTAAAGATACTTTTCGAGTACATAGGGTCGGTTGTACTGATACTGCAATTCTGCACACTCTATGCAGACTATTGGAGCGGAGCTACTGATGAAATTGGGGGCTGACCCTGAAGATGTTCATGTATTCTGGATAGAAGCTGCCAGTTGTCCTTGGTAGTTTTCAAACAGAACATGTATTTATTCATACCAGCTTTGTATATTCTAAGTCTTAGAAGCTCACGAGTCGTACTACCAGTTCTTGGATAAATTTGTAATAGTTCAGATGAATCCTAAGTTAATTTTCGATAAGTTTATTTGGTTGTTTCTTTTATTAATTGGCTTACCTAGCGGGTCAAGTTAGGTGCCACCACTACCTGTGATTTTTGGGTTGTGACAGAAGTAGATCGTGCAATCGGAATCAACCCCGCCTGCTCTGATGTACCAAACATGCTCAGGAATTGTTCTAAAGTCTCCTGACGTCCGGGGGTAAAAGTAGACGCCTCCGGTACCTGTCTCCCAACCGGAGCTACTGGAGGCTCCTCAACTGCTGCTCTGGTAGGTGCCCTAGCTGCGACATGTGCTCATCTTCGGCCTCTGCCTTTTCCCCTTGCGACACCTACTGCAGGGGCAGCATCATCAGTAACTGCAACTCATTTCCTCACCATCTGTCAGAGAATGGAATGATAAAATCTCAAACATTGAGACCAACAAACTCGCACGATAGAAATGAAGGAAGTGAAATTGTCCTAATAGTTCCCTAGCCTCTCGAAGATAAGTACAAACGTCTCTTACTGATCTGCAAGACTCTAATAAACTCGCTTATGGCTCGTAGAACCTATGAACCTAGCGCTATGATACTAACTTGTCATGACCCAAATTCCCTTCGTTGGGTGTCGTGATGGAACCTAGTCTTAGCGACTAGGTCAGCCTAACAATAATGAAAATAGCAACAATATTTAACCATTATCTGACAATTTCTAAATAGAAAACTCTTTACAAATTTACAAATCCCAAAACGGGTAGTACAAGTCTTATGTTCTACTAAGTTACTAGGATGTATGCAAATATAATTGTTCTGAAATAAGGATAAACAATATAAACACAACATCAGAAGGTGACTCTGAAGCCTGCGAATGCACTATCAGGTTTACCTTGAGTCTCCACGGAAAAATTCGTACAGCTAGCTAATGATTGACTGACTTTGAAATACATGGATTTGCACAACAAATGTGCAGAAGCGCAGTATGAGTACACCACAGCGGTACCCAGTAAGTATCAAGACTAACCTCGATGGAGTAGTGACGAGTAATAGTCAAGACACCTAGTGGACTGAATAATCTGAGCGAGTATAAGTGTAGAACTAACAGAATAAAATATTTCTACAAAGTTATGCATAATGATAACGATAATATGGTACTTGCAATGAGAAGTAGAAAAAACAATTAGCAACGGAATCCAGTGAACACAACAACTAGATGAAAATAACCATTTTCACATCAGGTTTTATCCAATAATCTCCACGAGGTACCGAACCTCAAAATATTCAAAATTCACGGGTCCCAATTTGTGAACCCTAAACACTTGGCATCTTGTTCCTTCATTACAACTAATAACTACTTGGATTTCCTTGTCGAATTTGTCTCTTAAACTGTTTGCACGTAAGGCTTTACTGTCTATTGCAACTGCTGTGAGTAAACCTATAGCAATTGATAAGGCAACAAAAGTAAGATCTCGTCCAAGCACATCTAGAGTGAAATTGATCGTGGATTTAATTGAAAATTTTCCTGAAAAGGTGAAACTTCAACATGTTGATGCCATAACTGGTATGACTACAGAGGAGTTCCAAGAAATTATGTATGACAATCTGCCATCATACTGTTGCAATTGTAAGCGCCAAGGCCACGAGGAGATAGCCTGTCATCTGTTACAAAGAAAAACATTCGCAGCAGCCCAACATGATAATGACGAGGTCGACGAAGACGTTCAACCTTTTGAAAAATTACGAGGTAATGCGAGGGATTTTTTGAATTCAAAGAAACAACAAAAGTTGGAGATTTCTAAATCTACAGGGAGCTTGGTTGATGTTGGAACAGGCAGGGTTTCACACGTATTGGAGGTAGGCTCAACAAAGGACAATTCTAATCCTAGTTTAACTGGGACTGTTGGTGTTATGCATTCTGTTCCAGCTGGTTCCTTTGATCGTGGTGATGTTTTGAATGAGAAGACGGCTTTGAAAGAAGGTGAAGGAAGGGCTGGTGAGCAGATTAATCATACAGATGCTACATGGGTTTCAAAATCACATCAGGGGGCTCATGAGTATGCTGAAAACTTAGTTAAGACTTCACATGTTGCAATTGACGCTAATGATGCCGCAAAGATCGATAAGGGTCCACCAAAACCTACACGTGATGTTCCTGCTAGTACAGCCTTGGCGCGGATTTTCAATGCTGTGAATCCAATTGTGCAAGCTTATGATAAGTTGGATCGTCGTCCTTCTGATGCAACTGATGAATCACCTAAAAAAGTAGCTGACTTTAATGCTAAAGTTGTGAATAATCAGGTGCAAGAACACGTAGCTACTGAAGCTTTGGAGGGTGTAGTTGATACATGTTCAAATACAATTAATAAAGCATCAGATGGAGATGAACATGTTGTTACATGGCTTTTAAAATCTACTGATGCACTAGCTGGGGATTATGGATCTGCTGAATGTTCAAATTTGGAGGCTGCTGTTGCATTGATTGCAAGTAGTGATAGAGCTGGTACTGGGGTTAAACCTACTACTGCACGTGCTGATTTAATTGAAAAGTCATCAGGTACAATGGCTGATCTTCAAGTTTTGGATCAGTCAAAAACAAGAGATTGGGCGGTGGTAAATCGTACACAGTATGCACATAGAAAAAACAATGTTTCAACTCACAAAACTCAGACTAGCGCAGCAAAAAATGTTACTGTTTCTAACTCGTTTGATGCTTTGATGAACTAACAAGTTCTGGAAGATGTTGGTAATGAAAAACAGCAGGTTAATCATGAGTAGCAGAAATCTGTTCCAGTTTCCAGTAGTAGCAAACGAGAACAAGACAGTGGTATTTTTGATTTGGTTTTTCGACGCAATGAAACGATTACTAACTTAGAAGATGTAGTAAAGGAAGATCGCAATCATAAGCTGCATTTTTCTAGTCCTCAAGTAGTGAAAATCATCAAGGACACTCAAGTTGCAATGATGATGAGTGCAAATCCTATGATCAAGCAACCATTGGTCACTTTGAACACATCGGTGCAAGATGTCCCTTCTCAATCGCTAGAATCATTTGGTGAGCATGCTGGTGAATATGGGCAGATGATGATTTCTGCATGAAATAACAATGAGGTTATTAAAACCAATGTGAGGGCGATGGCAATCAAATCTAAGCTTTGGGCTGACAAACCAGAGTATGATGATGAAGAAGATTGGGGAGTTGATTGCGCGGAGGATTCTACGGATAAAGGTGAGAGGTGTAGTAGTGATGATGAGATGTCATCAGTAGGTTCACCATCCTTTCCAAAATTTGGAAGCTCTTCTAAGAGAGGATTAGGGAGTAGGCTTAATGCCAAAGCTCCTGATTTTATCCCTAAGAGTAGGCAACAACAAATTACAATTGGTTCAACTGTGCAAGAATTTCCCGTAGTAAGTCAACTTGGGCAGCAGCAGATTCCAGCGAGCAGTACAACTGCTAGTCTTCCAGTAATAAGTCAATCTGGACAGCAGCAGGTTATGGATAACACTCCTGATCCTATATGTGAGAATGATCAATATGCAGCAGCAATGTAAACCCCAGGACAGCAGCAACAGAATGAAACAATTACAACTGAAGCGTACTCGATGGTTGTGGCAGTAGCACACCAATCTGGCCAGCAACAACAGATAATGAATAATCATGCTTCCAGTCGTGTGAATGATCGATCACTAAACCAAGAACATAAATAGCTAATTCAAAGCAATCAAAATTTAGTCGTGCAAGTGGAAAAGAAGGGACAGCAAAAATAGAATTCACATGCTCCAGTTATCAGTTTGGAGGAAAGAACTTTATTAGATGCGATGGTAAGTCCTAAATCTACAAAGTTGTTTAATACCACTTCTTTGAGCACTGGTCGTGTAAACAAGAATAAGAATAAGATGCAACACATAGCAAAACAACAAAACAAGTCAGTGTTAGTTAATAACAAAGATGAAGCACTGGTGGCCCAAGATTTTGATGCACTGGTGGCCCAAGATCTGTTTCAAGACATGCCAAATCTAGGGAACTTGGGGAGAGATTTTTATGAAAAAGGTGAGGAAGAGGCATTGCTACAACAATGCNATCACCAAGGCATAGTGGACAAAGCAAGAAGACACATACAAGGAAGAATAGTTGGGACGACAAGGTGAGTGAAGATGCAAACATAAGGCGACTTCCAATGCGAGTTGCTAAACAAAAGCAGGTTGTTCCAACTACGTCAACAAAGTCCACCCGTTCAAAAAGGAAATAATGAAGTTTGAAGACATTATGAAGAAGGTTGAGGATGAAGACAATCATCTACAAGTTGAAGACTTCACAAAATTAGAGAAGAAAGAGCATCACTGTTATTTCTACATTTTTTTATTCTACCATCACATTAGCATAGTTTGATGTAATATCATCACAGAGTATGCTATAAACTCTGTGATGATCATAGAATACCTAGTTCTAGCTAGTTCCTTTTTTTTTTACATGCATGTTAGTAGGTGAGGCTATTTTATCCCTCGATAGGACTGGTAAGGTAAGGTTTAGCCCAATAGTGTAGTCCCAGGTCCTATGCCTTTGGGAAAATACCCAAGCAACTATGAGATTATATGCCCTCGTGAGACTTTGCCGGCAGCTACACCATGATCCTCTACATGAGGCTGCCATATAGGGCATTGTGAGGCGCAGAGGAGTGATTATATAGCCAAGGCATAGAGGCAGCACTACTGGTGCTATTGTCCCCCTTATTTGTACTCTTCCTATATGGTTAATTTTTTATTTTTATTATTAATAAAACTAGCCCTAGGCACCTCGCCTAGTGGATTTACTAAAAAAAACATGGATTAATTCAAAAATGAAAATTTGTAATCACATTAAAGTATAAAAATTATAGTTAGATACCTACCTCCATGAAAAGACGAGAAGAACGCCACAAAAATCACCTCAATTGGAGCTTAAGAACTCAAGATTTGCTCAAAATACCAAAAAAACGCGGTCGGAATTTTACATACTCAGGGATTTTCGCCTTTGCGGCAAAAAATCCCACCTGCGCATTTCCAGTTGTTATTCCCGCTTTTGCGGACCAATTTTTGCACTTGCGGGGTCTCAGATGCGGACCCAACTTCGCATCTGCGAAGCACCAACACCAGCTCTCTTCTCCGACACTAAAATGAGCATAACTTCCTCATACGATGTCCAAATTCGACGATTCTTTTTTCTATGGATCCGTAATTACGATACAGATCTAATTATTTAATCAAAACATAAATTGGAGCTCATTTTCTTAAGGGGATATCATGTATGCTTGAATAAACGAATCTGAAACATAAAAAAGGAGTGCAAAACAACCCAAACCTACTCGACACTCACTCGAGCCTCTCGAGACCACATCTATACATACCAGTAAGTTCTAAAACATAATGTGAACCTGCTCGATGACTCAAATCACATCAAACAACATCAGAAATACGAATTGCACCTCAAATCGAACTTAATGAACTTTCAACTTCTATCGCGTCGAAACATATCAACCTAGAATGATGTCAAATTTTGCATTCAAGTCTCAAATGAAATAACAGAGCTAATCCAAGTCTCGGGAATTGCAATCCAAGCCCCATATCAACAAAGTCAACTCCCGGTCAAACCTCTTAACCTTCCAAAACTTCAACTTTCCAATTTTCGCCAAAATGCTTCAAATTGTCCTACGGACTTCCAAATCCAAATCTAGACGCGCGACTAAGTCCAAAATCACCATATGAGGTTGTTGGAATCGTCAAAATCCTATTTCGGAGTCGTTTACACAAAAGTCATATTCCAGTCAACTCTTATCGCTTAAGCTTCCAAAACTAGAATCCTTCTTATAAATTGACTATGTCCGGCAAGTGAACTCGAACACCTATGCAAGTTATAACACATAATACAAAGCTGTTCAAAACCTTATACTGCAGAACTGGATTTTAATTCTCAAAACGATCGGCCGTGTCATTACATACTCCCCCTCTTAAACAAATATTCGTCCTCAAATGTACCAAGAATCATCCAGAAGTCATCAAATCACTGAATTCATACTACCAACATACACCGGCGGGTGACCCCACGTCACCCCAACCCAGAAAAACATGACGACACCATCTCAACTGTAAATTATCCCTTCCATCAACACCAATAAGCCTCAGAGTCAAAACTTTCACCTTCCGTTCATCTCCAAAAGACCTGATTCTTACATCTACACCCGGTATCAGCCTTAACCAACTACAACAACTTATTCCTACACCCATAAAGTATAATCATACGTCATGATACATCACACATATGTCCATAATATCATTTTTATCACAATAACTGTCTGTAATCAAAACCAGCACTGACAACCAACCGCATATCCGTTATAACCCAATTTTAACCCTCCACAGCACTGACAATGATGCAACAAAATATGAAGACCTCATAACTATTCATCAGAATCAACAAGTTACAACTAACACCATCAAACACATACCCCGCACGATAATACTAGAGAAACACAACACAAAAATGACTGAATATGTAAGGAGAAACACATAAGGGAACTATCAAACAAGCCCGATAGACACAACTCTCTATCCGTACCATTCTACGAATCAACTTAACAAGGAAGAATCAAAGTATATGAACAAATCACAAGGATCTCATCCCGATATAACTTCCACCGTGGCACGTAGCTCGGTTCAAACATATCAAATCACATTAAATCGCGAGGGACTCACCCTCAACTCTGAATCACAAGCAGAATACACATTATACCAATCGAAACCTTCTACTAATTAAGTTTCGCCATTAAAATCAGAACACTTACTGAACTCTAACCCCGGTAGAGAATCTAAGTAACAAATCGTAACAAAATTACGCATGAATCACATCAAAAGCTACCGTAATGGATAACAGGAATTCACTTCTAGTCTCGTAACTCTCAATAATGAATAAAAACAATATATAGACACGGGATATCACTATAGAGTCTCCCAACCAGGGTAAACCCATAAGCAGAATACTAAATCACAAAAATTACCCACATGTGAAGCAAGATAAAAGGACTCACCCCTATAAGCAGAATTGAAACAAAATACGAATGGTGCTCCTCTATAACAATTCGAAAGAATATCTGTATGACATCACCTGGCTCAACGTCCTCGGACCTACTATATGAAACACATCAACAGGCCAGGCCTCTCACTATTGCCTCTAGTCGTCCGGATACCCCATTGTGAAACACATGTCTGGAGTCAGGGGAAATCTCTCACCATGTGGCTGGTATCTCCATACTCGAAGTAACCTCTCTGTTGAAGTGGCTGTAGAAACTGTGTGGTGCGGGTAATTTAAGACACATGAACACCTGAAACAGTGTGCGAAGCCTGAAGTGCAGACTAACTGGATGACCCAAAAAACCTCTACCATGTCGTACCCTGCCTCCAAAATAAGGACCAGAAGATCTCTCGAGTATGAGAGGCCTCCTAGTCTCCCTGCCCTCTCTCTCCTGACCTCACATACTCTCTCTCTCTTGGCCCCGCCTGTCTTCTCTGTACTGGTCCCACATACCCTCCAATCAGCGAGCGATTCCTACCACCTGCTAAAATGAAACATCCGACTCCAAATCCCGGGCCATACAGAACCGAATATCATGTATGAGCCCCTCAATGAACCAAAAGACTTTCTCTCTAACTGTATCAACCAAAGAAGGTGCATGTCTGGCCAAATCACTAAATCTAATGGCATACTCTGACACTAATATAGTGCCCTGGTGCAACTTCTCAAGTTCTACGCGCCATGTAAGTGAAGCAGCATCGGCCGGGCTACCCAACTCATACGCCTGCCACCACTGATAAGCCACTCCCCTAAGCCGGAACGTAATAAAAGCAACCCACTAATTCCCATAAAAGCCATAGTACGGAGAATGCGGTGGCACTCCTCTAGAAAACCCCGTGCACCATCTGAAGCCAAACCTCTGTGAGTAAAAGGGTCATACTTCTTGAACCTTGTAAGTCTAAGCTGCTCTTCCTCAGATGCTGCTTTCCTAACCACGGGCTAAACTGGAACCACAGGTTGTGTCGCCATGACACTGTAACCTGACCGACGGGAACCCGTTTCTTTGGAGTATGGGCGGCGGGATTCCGAGATCCTCCCCTAGTCCGTGAAGTAGATCGTGCAATCAGAATCAATCACGCTTGAGCCAATGTGCCAAACATGCTCAGGAGCTGTGCTAAAGTCTCATAACACCGGGGGTAATAGTAGGCGCCTCTAGTACATGTCTCCTAACTGTAGCTACTGGCGGATCCTCAATTTCTACTATGGTAGGTGACGTAGCTACGGCATATGCTTCTCTTCGTCCTCTTCCTCTGCCCCTAGTAACTCCTGCTCCGGGGGAAACTTTATTAGTAACTGCAGCTCGTGTCCTCACCATCTTTCAAAGAATAGAATGATAAAAGCTCAAACTTCGAGACCAACAAACTCGCACGATAGAAATGAAGGAAGTGAAACTGTCCTAATTGTTCCGTAGCCTCTCGAAGAAAAGTACAAACTTCTCCGTACCTATCTCCAAGACTCTAGTAAACTCTCTTATGACTCGCACCACCTATGAACCTAGCGCTATGATACCAACTTGTCATGACCCAAATTTCCTTCGTTGGGTGTTGTGATTGAACATAGTCTTAGGGACTAGGTCAACATGATATTAACGAAAATAGAAACAATATTTAACCATTATGTGACAATTTCAAAATAGAAAACTCTTTACAAATTTACAACTCCCAAAACCGGTAGTATAAGTCATAAGTTCTACTACGTAAATAGGAGGTTTGCAAATACAATATTTTTGGAATAAGGACAAACAGTATAAACACAACATCAGAAGGTGACTCTGAAGCCTACAAACGCAGTATTAGGTTTACCTTGAGTCTCCACAGCAAAATCCATACAACTGGCTAATGATTGACTATCATCGAAATACCTTGATCTGAACAAAAAATGTGCAGAAGCGTAGTATGAGTACACCATAGCGGTACCCAGTACATATCAAGACTAACCTCAGTGGAGTAGTGATGAGGAATAGTCAAGACACCTACTAAACTAAATAACCTGAGTGAGTATAAGTGTAGAACTAACATAATACAATATCTCTACAAAGCTATGCATAATGACAATGATAATATGGTACTTGCAATGATAAATAGAAACAACAATTAGCAACATAACACAACAAGTAATAACACAGTAGGGTAAGCTGAACACAATCTAAATCTGATGAACACACCAACTAGATTAAAATAACCACTTTCACATCAGGGTTTATCCAATAACCTCCACGAGGTACCGAACGTCAAAATATTCAAAATTCACGGGTCCCAATTTGTGAACCCTAAACAATTGGCATCTTGTTCCTTCATTACAACTAATAGCTGCACGAACAACGCACGTGCAAATATAACCCTTCTCCCATAGAAGCAAATAGACGAGGGTGTATAGAAATGATCAATAACATCATGATCCATTTTCTTGAATCGTTAGGCGTGATTAACTATGTGTATGCTTGTGTCAGCGTTCTATCACAATTCAGGCCAACTAATAAGAATAGAAACAATGAATGACACATAAGAAACGATCACCACAAAATGAACACAGTATAAATCACACAGGGTGAGCACACCACTACAAAAATAACAACAATAACAATGCCCCTAGGCCATCACAAATCATCACAATAAATCCCAGACATAGCCCACCTTTTCTTGTCACGTGCGTAATAATAAAGTAAATGCACGCCTTGCCTCGTCACATGTGTTTAGTAATGTTCCGACCTTGTCTCTCCATATGCGCAACCCAGATATATATCCCTCCTTGTCACGCCGCATGTGCAAATATCAATAGTAATAATAGCACGACAAAAACCTTGTGCAACACAATAACATCCGCACGGCAGAAACCTCGTGCATCACAATAACAACCGCATGGAAGAAATCTCGTGCATAACAATAACAATATGGTAGAAACCTCGTGAATCACAACAACAAGTGCAACATCAACAATGGCAATAACACAAGTAAACGACAAATAAATGAACTTAGAAATTCCAGAACTCAATGAAATGGAAGAAACGAACTCACAAGAAAAGACGCAACATAAAATAATGATACCACCTAACAATAGCTCAACAAAGAAGAGATACTGTGTAGAAATGACCTCCACATAAGTGCAATTCAACAACAAGGGAGATATCACGAGTTGATAATTCCAAATAAGGATAAGGCAACTATGATACAGGATAACTAACTTCATATAAGATTTAACAATCACGGAAAAGGTACACCAATTACAATTAAGGATAAGCAACAGAAAGGATAATCATGACCTCAATTAAGGATAAACAGTTATAGAAGAGAAAATAATAATTTCAAATAAAGATAAGCAGGGAAAAGTTGGCATGGAAATCAAAGAGGCAACAACTTCAATTAAGGCACAAAAGAGTCAAACATGCAATAAGAGTGGAACATGAAGCAATTAATTCCGAATAAAACACGTACGAGGTGAAACTAGTAAATGGCAAAACATAACATAATAAAAAAAATTCATATCTAATGAACATAAAAACCTACGAGCCCTAAAAGGTTAATTTTTCCACAAATAATCCAGCGCACGTACTCGTCACCTTGCGTACATGGACTTTACTTAATACAATTAGCATAAAAGACTCAAATCCTAAGGGGTAATTCCTCCACACAGGGTTAGGCAAGATAATTACCTCAAAGAAGCTAGACAGCTACACTAAAATGAACATATCGAATGAAATAACCTTCAGACGGCTCAAATCTAGCCAAAATAACTTCAAAGCATAAATAAAACTCATAAGAAACTATTCCGGATTATAAAGCTTTAATCTTTAGCAAAAACTAAAAATCAACCCAAAAGTTGACCCCCGGGCCCGCACCTCGGAACCCAAAGAAATTGCAAAATACGACCTCCCATTCAATTACGAGTCCAACCATACTAATTTTGTCCAATTCTGATTTCGAATCAATGTTCAAACCCCAATTATTCTTTTTAGAAAAGTTTTTGATAAAAACCCCGAGTTCTCCAATCAAAACATGGGTTAATAAAAAATGAACCTTTGTAATCACATTTAATTCCCCCATTAAAAGACGAGAAGAACACCGCGAAAATCACCTCAATCGGAGCTCTAGAACTCAAGATATGCTCAAAATACCAAAATAACGTGATCAAATTTTTTCATTCTCACGAATTTTCACTTTAGCGAAAACATCCGCACCTGCGCATTTCCAACTATAATTTTCACTTTTGCGGACCAATTTTCGCACCTGCGGGATCTTAGATGTGGACTCAACTTCGCATCTTCGAAGCACTAACACCAGCTTCCATCTCCGACACTAAAACGAGCATAACCTCCTCATAAAATGTCCAAATTCTACGATTCTTTTTGCTATGGCTCCTTCATTACGATACGGATCTAATGCTTAAAAACAGAAATCGGAGCTTATTTTCTTAATGTGGTAGCATTTAAGCTTGAAGAAACGAAGTCGAAACATCAAAAAGAAGCGCAACACAACCCAAACCTATTCGAAACTCACCCGAGCCCCTCGGGACCATGTCCAAACATACCAATAAGTCCCAAAATATAATGCGGACATGCTCGAGGCCTCAAATCACATCAAACAACACAAAAAATACGAATCGCACCCCAAATCGAACTTAATGAACTTATGAACTTTCAACGTCTACAACTCGCGCCGAAGCATATCAAATCTTCCAGGAATGACGTCAAATTTTTCATGGAAGTATCAAATGACATAAGGGAGCTAATTCAAATCTCGGAATTGCAATCCGAGTCCAATATCAACAAAGACAACTCCCGGTTAAACCTGTTAACTTTCCAAAACATCAACTTTCTAGTTTTCGCCAAAATGATTCGATTTATCCTAGGGACTTCCAAATCCAAACGCCGATGCGCGCCTAAGTCCAAAACCACCATACGAGGCTATTGGAATCGTCAAAATTCCTATTTCGGAGTCTTTTACACAAAAGTCAAATTCTTGTAAACTCTTATCACTTAAGCTTCCAAAACTAGAATCCTTCTTCCAAATTGAGTCTGAATCATCCGGAAACTGAACTCGACCACACACAAGTCATAACACATAATACGAAGCTATTTAAAACCTTGTGTCTCCAAACGGGACTTTAATTCTCAAAACGACTGGCTGAGTCGTTACATTTCCAGCCCAATCATATCTCAAAGGAGAAAATAAACAAGAATACATGTATGTGATGAATGAATAATAGATCTCATGCTTCTGGACTTGGTATAAAGGACATGCTAAAGTGCAGGCATGTGCAAAGTATGCCATCCTAATTCAAATCGGAAATTTCACCACAGAACGTCATTTATCAAGTTCATTTAAGGATTAAACCTTTATGTAGCCTCAAACATGGATCAAATAGTCCATAACAATGTTACAAATATGAAAAGCATCATAGCTTAAACCTTAACAATCAATTTTAGGCATATCATAGAATAAGAACAACCCGAGCATGGATAAGTACACTGGTGTTAGCACAAGGGCTCAAACCCCACACATGTGCGCACCCATAGCACGTAGTCAGAAATAATTCAGGCAACTAGTGCCTCAACCAATTTAAGATAAGATACTTACCTCAAGAAAACTAAGTCACTAGCTAGTAAGCCCTTCCCAGTGTATTAACCTCCAGAAGGCTCTAATCTAGCCAAAATAATGTAATACTGTCAATAAAACTCATAGGAAGTGACTCCACAAGATAAAGCTAAGATCTTTAATTCAAATAAAAAATTCAACCCAAAAAGTCAACAACGGGCTCGCACCTCGAAACCTGACAAAATTTATAAATTTTGAACACACTTTCAATTACGAGTCCAACCATACCAAAATTATCCAACTTCAACAACAAATCGCCCCTCAAATCCTCAAATTTCACTCTCCAAAACATAATCCAAAAATCCCCAAAATTTAACTTAGATTCTTCAAAATTAGGTGTAATAATGAATGTGTATTTAATATCCATGGAAAAAAGTGATTAAAAGTCACTTACCTCTTCCATCCAGGTGGAAACCTTTTAAAAAATCTACCTAGTCGGAACTTCAAAATCCCAAAAATTAGAAAAACAACTATAACCTTCGATTTTAAACAGTCCCCAGCGATTTCTCTTCCACGACCCTCAGAGCCGCACCTGCAGACTTAACCATCTTAGGTGCGAGATTTCATTAAGTCCCCAACCTAGCGCACCTACGGTCAAAGCTCTGCACCCAGGAGACCCCTTCTGCGGCCCCTCGTCAGCCAATACACATCCACACATGTGGATCGCATGCCACCAAGGCCAATCCCAACACACTCCGCACCTGCGGACCTCTCATCATAGAAGCTTCCGCTTCTGCGAAAACACCCGTGCATATGCAGTCCTCCTAGACTCCACTTATTTTCGCATATACGACTATGATGCCCCACCTGCGGTGCCACATATTCAGTCATTCCCACTGCAGGTGCGAACGCACCAGATGCCTGAAACTTCAGCCAACTCTCTATGACCAAAACTAATCCGAATTCAATCTGAAACACACTTGAGGCCCTCGGGACACCATCCAAAAATAACTACAAGTCCTAAAACACAACAAGAACTTAGTCGAAGCCTCAAATCACATCAAACAACATCAATACCACGAATTGAACCCCAATTCAATCGTAATGAACTATGAACTTCCAACTTCTAAAACTAGTGCCTAAACATATCTAACCAACTCCGATTAACCTCAGATTTTGCATCCGGGTCATGAATGACACAATGAACCTATTCCAACTCCAGGAACAAAAATTTAAACTCGATATCCACAAAGTCAACTCTCGGTCAAACCTCTCAACCTTCCAAACCTTAAACTTTCTAACTTTCGCCAAAATGAACCAAAACGACCTATGACCCTCCAAATCAAAACACGGACATATGCCTAAGCCCAAATCACAATACAAAGCTACCAGAAGCATCAAGACTCCATTCCAGAGTCGTCTACACAAAAGTCAAACTCCGATCAACTCTTCCAACTTAAGCTTCCAACCTTGGGACTAAGTGTCTCCTTTCACGTCGAATCATCCCTGAAAACAAATCAACCACCCTCAAACAAATTATCCAACTTCAACCACAAATCGCCCCTCAAATCCTCAAATTTCATTCTCCAAAACATAGTCCAAAAATCCCCAAATTTTAACTTAGATTTTTCAAAATTAGGTGTAATAATGAATGTGTATTTAATATCCATGGAAAAAAGTGATTAAAAGCCACTTACCTCTTCAGTCCAGGTGGAAACCTCTCAAAAAATCTACCTAGTCGGAACTTCAAAATCCCAAAAATCCTCGACTGCCTGTCCTCTCTGCTAAACATTCGCTGATGCTATGTTCTTTGATCTCAACTTTTGAACTTGCCGATCTAAAGTGGCCACTGGCTCCACATCATAAGTCAAATCTTAATCTATCTAAGCCGTGCTGAAATATAAAACATGACACGGGTATCCATAATACTTCCGGAGCATAGAAATATGAAACACTAGGTGAGTACCCGATACACTATGTGGCAATGCAAGCTTGTAGGCCACCTCTCCAATCCTCTCAAGCACCTTAAAAGGGCCAATATACTGATGGCTCAACTTGCCCTTCTCCCCGAACCTCATCACACCCTTCATGGGTTAAACTCTGAGCAAAATCTTCTCACCCAAACATTACGAACCTTTCTATCAGCATAGCTCTTCTGCCTAGACAGTGCTGTATGAAGCCGATCCTAAATCAACTTGACATTTTCCAAGGCATCCCGAACTAGATCAGCGCCCAACAACCTAGCCTCCCCCAGCTCAAACCAACCCACCAGAGATCGACACTGCCTCCCATATAAGGCCTCACAAGGAGCCATCTCAATACTCGATTGGTAGCTGTTGTTACAGGCAAACTCTGCATGCGGTAGAAACTAATCCCATCAACCCTCGAAATCCATAACACAATCATATAGCATATCCTTCATTATCTTAATGGTGAGCTCAACCTATCTGTCCAACTAGGGGTGGAATTATGTCCTCAACTCGACCCGTGTGCCCAACTCTCGCTACACTGCTCTCCAAAACTGTGATGTGAACTGCGTGCCTCGATTAAAAATAATTGACACTGGTACGCCATGAACACGAACGATCTCGCGGAACTAGATCTGAGCCATCCGCTCTAAAGAATATGTGGTCATAATTGGAATGAAATGTGCAGACTTAGTCATCTGGTTCACAATCACCCAAACATCATCAAATTTCTTCAAAGTCTGTTGTAGCCCAACAATGAAATCCATGGTAACACGTTCCCATTTCCACTAGGGAATCTCAAGTCTCTGAAGCAAACCACCCCTGCCTCTAATGCTCGTACTTCACCTACTGATAGTTCAAGCACCGAGCCATATACTCTACTATATCTTTCTTCATTTTTCTCCACCAATAGTGATGCCTCAAATCCTGATACATCTTAGTGGCACCCGAAGAATGGAATAATGGGAATTTTGGGCCTCTTCAAGAATCAACTCACGTAACCCATCCATATTGGGCACATAAATCTGACCCTGCATCCGCAACAACCCGTCATCACTAATAGAAACCTCTTTGGCATCACCATGTTGCACCGTGTCCTTAAGGACAAGAAAATTGTGTCTTCATACTTTTGCTCTCTGATGCGCTCATATAAGGAAGACCAAGAAACCATGCAAGCATCAACCCGACTAGGCTCCGAAACATCTAACCTCACGAACTAGTTGGACAAAGCCTACACATCCAATCTTTGCGGCCTCTCACCAACTAGAAAATATGCAAGGCTACCCATACTCTCAGTCTTTCTACTCTAGGCATCGACTACCACGTTGGCCTTTCGAGATGATACAAAATGGCGATATAATAGTCTTTTAATAACTCTAACCACCTCTGATGTGTCAAATTTTGATTCTTCTACTTAAACAAGTGACATAGACTCCAATGATTTGTAAATACCTCACAAGACACATCGTAGAGATAATGCCTCAAAATCTTCAATGCATGGACATTGGCTTCCAACTCTAGATCATTAACGGGGTAGTTCTTCTCATGGGGATTCAGCTGGCGTGAAACATATGCAATCTCCCTATCCTCCTACATCAAGACACACCCAATACCAATCCGAGAAGCATCACAATAAATCGTATATGAACCCGGTGCTGAATGTAAAACTAGAGCTGGAGTTGTGGTCAAGGCAGTCTTGAGCTTCTGAAAGCTCTCATCACACTCGTCGGACCATCTGAATGGAGCCCTCTTTTAAGTTAATCTGGTCAATAGTACAACAACGGACGAGAAACCCTTCATGGAACGACAATAATATTCGGCCAAACAAAGAAAACTCTTAATCTCAGTACCTGAAGACGGTCTGGACAAACTCTAAACTGCCTCAATCTTCTTCGGATCACACTTAACACTACTTCCCTAAGAACGCCACAGAATCAAGCAAAAACTCATAGTTGGAGAATTTACAATAAAGCTTCTTCTCCCTCAAGTTCAGGAGTACAATCCTCAAATGTTGCTCATGCTCCTCTAGTTGCGGGAGTACATCAATGAATATTATGACAAAAGAATCAAGATTGGCTGATATACACTATTAATCATGTGCATGAAAGTTGCTGGGACATTGGTCAGCTCCAATGAAATCACAAGAAACTCATAGTAACCATAGCGGGTCGTGAATGGCGTCTTCAGAATATCAGAATCCCGAATCTTCAACTAGTGATACCAGACCTCAAATCAATCTTCAACAATATTCTAGCACCTTGAAGAAGGTCAAATAAGTCACCAATGCGCGGTAGTGGGTACTTGTTCTTAATTGTAACTTTTTTCAACTCCCTGTAATTAATGCACATCCGCGTAGTACCATCCTTCTTCTTCACAAATAGAACCGGTGCACCCCAAGGTGACACACTAGACCTGATGAATCCGTTATCAAGTAGCTCCTAAAGTTTTTCTTTCAATTCCTTCAACTTTGCTAGTTCCATACGATACAGAATAATAGAGATGGGTTGTGTGCCCGGCACCAGGTTAATACCAAAATCAATATCCCTGTCGGGTGGCATGCCCGACAAGTCTTTATGAAACACATCAGGAAAGTCTCTCACTACTGAAACTGACTCAACGGTAGGAGCATCAGTACTAACATCCCTCACAATGGCCAAATACGTCATCCATCCCTTCCCAATCATCCGTTGGGCCTTCATATATGAAATTAGTCTATTGGGAACATAGTCGAGAGAACCCCTCCACTCAAACCTAGGCAATCCCGGTATCGCCCAAAGTCTTAGTGTGACAATCCAGAATAGCGTGTGTCAACGACTAATTTTGACCCTCCATTTTAAAATTTATTTATTTATACTTAAAGATGTGCAATAAATATATTAAAAGTATTTTCTATTCAATAATACCTATTTTCATGTAATTAATATTAGTGGTGTTGAAATTAATAGTTTTATATCAAACTAACAATTTTGAAGGTTATTAAAATAACCTTAATAGACATTACATAGGGTTTATAATTAATTTAATGAATTATTCCTTAATTGCAAGTTAATTAAATTACTCTTTTAATAATTCAAAATTAGTTTCATAATTTAGAAGATAAAGTATTTTTATCGATAATTAATTAAATTTATTAGTAGTGTAATTGATAATTATAATTTTTAGTAAATTTTACTGAAAATAATTAAATTTATTTAAATTAATTTCAAGAGGGTTAAAAAGCTAAAGGCTACAATTTCAATCTTTTAGTTAAACATATAGTGCATTTTGGACATGTTTTATATTCTGAAGTCTTGTTTTCATAAAATCAAACAGTTCGTGATTTCGACATTCCTACATAAGGGTATAATTTTTTTTGGTGAAGCTGCTCAAATCTGAAACTATCAACTTGTCGGAATCCAAAGTTAGATTCAAAATAATATCTGAGACGATTCTCAAATTATTTAATTCTGAATTTTGTATATGTCTTAGATCTTGAAGTCTATTTTCCATAAAATCAAGCGGTTCATGATTTTGACATTCCTACATCATGATATAAAAGTTTTGGTGAAGTTGCGCAAATATAAAACTATCAACGTGTCGGAATTTAAAGTTAGATTCAACATCTACACTAACCAATTAGATCGTGTCACATCACCCTCTAATATAACTCACAAGACAAGCACAAATCATCTGAGTCGTCGATTCAAACCATCAACGATCTACATTTATTCCTTTTTTTAAAAATTTTAGCATCATACTAGATATTATCATAGCCGTTGGATCGCACAGATCCAACAATTCCAATTTTTTCTCAGTAAAACATTTTATCCCTTATTTATCAGAGCCATCTAATGATCCAATGACCCATATTCCTTCTCTTAAATTTATCCCTAGAGACGAATACCCCAATCCCCTAACCTTAAATCATTTTCCTTTGACCCCGCCACCCCTCTTTCCCTAAACTCTCCCCTTTCTCTCATTTGTCTCAAGTCCATCAATGCAAAAACTTGCACAAATTTGTGCAAGGTCACAATCAAAGCCTCAAACACTCAATCTGTCTCTATACCCGCATATCACGCTGATCTATTAATCTATCATCACTAGATTTGAAATCCCCAATTTTGAAACCCTAAGCTCAAAATGCCATAGATCTGATTCTTCCTTATTCTTTAAAATCAAGCACGCATGACCATTCACCTTTGTCCCTTGACTGCAAATCCTGTTGTTTTCCTTTATATTTCACCTATGTAATTCAAAAACCCCAATTATGAAGTCGCAGACCAAAAGCGTAAAACCTAAAACTCGTCTGATTTCTCATATGACCTTTCAAATCGGAGCACGCATGGAGTTTTTCAGATTTTCATCTGAGAATTTATTACCCCGTGGTTAAACATAATGAACTCTGGGTTATCGATTTTTTCCGATGGTTCTTCACCTTTAGTAACCAACCTCTCTCCACTCGGGTAAAATTTTTCACTGTTCTGCACCTCTGCTCTTTAGATTTTCCCCGATTTTTCTTGCATCATCACACCTCCATCACTCTCCAGTATTATGATTTGAATCCATTATAAACCTTAACCTAGAGGCACTATAACTACATGCCTTAATGGCTCTCACCCAACAACACCTAACAGACTGAAGAAAATCAATACACAATAAAGTAGCATTCAGAATCTTTCAACTAAGGCTAAGTTCTTACTCGAATTTTAATTTCTCTCTCTTTTCTTGTTCTGGGTTACTCACTGGTTGACGTTTAAGTCTTTGGCTCTTAAACGACTAAATGAAGCCCTTGTTTGGTTTGCTATTAGAAGAAAGGCCAGTGTACATCGACCTTTCCTCTCTTTAACTGTTTCAAAGTTAAAGTCATATTCTTCTTGTTGATTATTCTCTTTATAATGTATTAAGTTTGATCATTATGGTTTGACATTTTATTTATGAATTCACTAACCTCTAAAGAATTTGAAGTTCATTCAATCAATCATCTTTGTAAATTTAACGAATGCTCTTCTAAGTTAAGTAACTCTATGTGCTGTAGGACTTTTATTGTTTACTAAGAACTTCAAATGATCTTCTGCACATGTCCTGACTTTAGGTTTCAAGATACTTTTTCTAAAGCTTTCATGTATGCTATACTACTCTTACCTTGATACTCCTTGTTGATCTATATCATGTAGTTAATCACTTGTTTGATAAAACTAAGACTATGGTAATTATAGACACTTAAGGGCAATTACAAGGTTATCATTTTGATTAGAGTGTATCAGTTCAGTTATCTTTTTTCTTCAAATTTTTTTGATGATCTTGGGACTTCCTGAAATACCATTGAGAAGGTCTTCTGTTGACCTCCATGAATGTGTGATCATCTATAAATTTCACTATATGAAATTAATTTTGAAAATAATTGACCTAAGTTTTAATGTTTTTCTTCAATTAGCCTCATGTGTATTGTCACCCCAGTTTAAGACATTCCTTTAATTGTTCTTAAAAGCTTAGTATTTATTGATTTGTGCATCATCGTTTGTTATTTCATGTTGTTGAAACTAGAACTTCACTATGTTTGCACTAATTTAATTAACATGTTTAACTGAATTAGTTGTCCTGTTATTAGAACCATGCTTGATTAATGTGAACATTCATTTCTTTGCACTCCTGCAATTAGCCTGTTAAATTGATCCTATGTTGTTTAAAACTCTCCCATGCCTTATAGTCTTGCATTCTTGTAAGAACATCTCATGTAATGTGTCTGGATGCCCTTTCTTAGAGATTCCGCAGTCATTCTTACTCAAACAGATCTCCTGCTTGCTTGTGCTCTCACATATGTTAGAACTGTGTCACTTCATAAAGAAGAAAGTTAT
Organism: Nicotiana paniculata; assembly: GCA_005239505.1. NCBI lineage: Eukaryota > Viridiplantae > Streptophyta > Magnoliopsida > Solanales > Solanaceae > Nicotiana > Nicotiana paniculata. The sequence continues at coordinate 95,747 of ML314025.1, read as the reverse complement.
ATCTTGTTATTCAAAAGGGATTAACCAAAGAGAAATAGGGATATAAGTCAACTAGGATTACTAACCCTACGTTGTGTCTTTGTAAGTGTCTTAGTTTCCAATAACCCTAGCATAAGCTTTCACTATCCAGAATCAATTATGATGACCCTGTCAGTCTAATTCCATGCTTAGTACTTAGTCATGTGGTAATGTGGTAGTATTAGTTAAAGTATAACATGTACACATGTGAATGTCACTTATTATGAGTTCTATATTCAGCCTGCCTTAAGGGAACTATTGTTTGGTATATCATGTTTATGATTGTATTTCCAGGTCATTAAAATCCACTAAGTTCACTGAAGTTTATCTATAGACTTAGAAAAAGCCCTTTAAGTGTTCATATATCATGTTTGAATGTGGAACCACATGTTTAACTCTTAACCAACAAAGATAGGATGAAGATCTCTTTAGCGATCACTTGCCCATGTATCTGCCCTCTCTCTCTCTCTCTCTCTCTTTCTCTGTTTTCTTAAGAACTTTTAAATGAATTGTTAACTCCCGTACTTAATAAGAGGTGGAGAACCAATCTATATGTAGACTTATATTATGCATACGTGACTAAGTACTCGATTTAGATAATGATCTTTCATAAGTATGGGCCATTCTAATTCGATCATCAAGAGCAATGCACCTGACACGTCTTAGACTCCTTTGAACTACTTGACTTACCAATTCTGATTACTTATATTCATGTGCTGCTTTTGTCTCATTGTTTTTTGGCACTTATAAGTAATCTTGTTTGAGTTCTCTTAAGCTTGTTAAGAGTATATAATAATGCTACATGCTTGTTTGTAAACCATTGGATGTCTGCTGATGCTTTGACGATCTGGATGTTATTGAAACCTATCTCTCATTGTGTATAATCACCACCGTAATATTGGAGCTTAAAATGAACATCTCATTAGCATTTAAACCTATAGGGAAGAGTAAGTGTAAGTAGTTAGGGGTATTTAGAGTAGAATTTAGTTCTTGGTTGAGTTACTCTTCCTAACACAAGCATTGCTCGGGGTCTTTGACACCCTTGTGATCTTTGAATTGCCAAGAAGCCAACGAGTATCTTGTCCATGAGTGGAATTCCACTCGTAGTGTTACACCCCATATTTTCGTACGTAAACGTGCGTCGTAAGAAAACTAAGGTAATATCAAAATAAGATCATCTTTGAAAATATATAAAGTAAGTTAATCGTGTTACCTCAGAAGTTATAAATATTGAATATCATGAACAACAAGTAGAGGCATGGATGGTTCAGAAGCTAAAGTAGTTGAAGAAAATATTGTTTCAACGAAAGTCGACAAGTTGGAATGTTATAACCCGTACATTTGGGGTGAGACTAGAGTTCATAACATGATAAAGGTTTATGTTATAATTTATTTTATTCTTATGATAGTCATGTGTTATGTTTTGAAGTCAAGCGAGTTATGGAACAAAAGTCGATGAAAGTCATCACAAGTTACGTTCATAAGTTTTACTAAACTTTTGGTCAAATGTCACTGCAGTTTTCTCCCAATATACTTATATTTGCGAGGTAATCAACCCATCACATTGAATATCTATGAGTCCATTTTCTAACTCATTAAACTATTTGTCAATACGATATTTTAGTGGAGAGATATATGCATTTTGTGAGGCTACGCATACTGCTAGGTGACCAGTAGGTTTGTCACCTACTTGCTTAAATGAGGGGACTAAATAAGTCCAAAAAGGGGATAACTTAGGTCTTCCAAACAGCCTTTTTAAGGGATCATATTCTGAAAATATAACACTCATTATATAGAAAAATAACCAGAGATAAGCCCCTGCAAAAATCCTCCCAAAAATTGAACACAAATCCTTATTGATTTTCTCTCGTTTTCAAGTTCTAGTTGGAGGAAAATCTAGGTTTGAAGAACCAAGATAAGAGCTAAGATATTCAACAAATAAGGTTAGTTTAATGCTCTCTTTCATCAATTTTGTCTGATGTATATGTAGGGAAATTCGTTCTATAATTGTTAGAACTCACAGAACGGTGATCGGAAGTCGTGAGTATGAGTTATTCAACTTGTAGTGTATTGTTTTGTGGGCTGTTTCGTGTTTCTATTGGATTGGATCTTTTGCTACTGTTTCAGAGTATTTTGGAGGGTAAAGGATGCGGATAAACACCACTTAAATACAGGGTGGTGGGCTTGTTGTTCGTTGTAACATTTTTCGGGTTGTTTGACACTACTACGCTGGCCGTTTTGTGTATGAAGAGATTGGGGTGTGTTGGGTTGTTTTGTAGTAATTTGTGGTGTATATAAGGTTGGAAAATAATGTATATCTGTTGCTATTATTGCTTTCTTGTGTTTTTGGTGTTGTCTCGAATTGGGAGGAAGTAAATATTATAGGGGAGATGTTGTCTATAAAATAAACTTGTCGTTTGTTATGTGATAGTTGTACCTTTCGTAACTTATTGATTGTATTATTATCATTGTTGTAGATTAAGTTGCAAAGAGACGAGTTCAACGTGGTTATTGGAAAGATCGTGTTAAGGTATGTTAAGGCTAAAACTTTCCTTCATTTTATCAGGATCTCGTAACTACATGTGTTTGATAACGAGACATAAAGAGAAGTTTGTATTCCTGAATTTATTCACATTATCCTAGTCTCATAAGTTACAGTATCCTCCCTTATTGGGCGTTTCTATTCAGTTAAGTATTGTCTTTTTTCAATCAAGAGATTAGAGGGTATATATATACAATATTATAGTAATTTCACCACCACCGAGCTATAACCGGTGGGCAGGCCCCTATTGGGTGACCTCTGATCAGATGGTAAGTTATCACAGGCCTACTGTTGTCGAGTGCCTATAAGCCCTGAATGGTCAAGATACCGAGCCTAGTATGGACGAGCGCCTATGAGCGAATCTACTGGGCAACTATTTTACTTATTATATTGAGAGAGTTGAGTCAGTATGACCAGGTAAGTATATATCCACATCATCTTTGACTCCTAGTTACTTCTAATTATTATATTATCAGTTATGTTTCAGCTTTCAGTTATTTTATTGCCTTACATACTCGGTACATTATATTGTACTAACGCCCCTTTCCTAGGAATGCTGCATTTCATGCATACCGGTCCGAATAGACAGACTGGTAGACCTTCTTAATAGTTTCTTTCCGCGTTCAGTTTGATCTCTCCACGTCCTTCAGAGTTGCCGTGTCTAGGTTTTTTAGTACATATTGTGTATGTATGTATATATATAATGGGTAGGTCAGGGCCCTGTTCCGACCAGAGTACATATACCGATAGACGCTTGTACATACATCCTATTAGTCAGTGCAGTATGTTGGGTGTGTAGGCCTTGTCAGCCTAGCTTAATATTGATGTTTAGTCAGAGCTAGTTTTTGTTCACTTTTATATTTTGTTTCATAAATTGTCTTGAAATGTGGCCCTAATGAAAAATCATGACATTATATATTTAGAGACCCTCAGTATCAACTTGGTACGCTCGCTCAAGTGAGGAATTGGAAACCTATCTCGCCCACCCCCTCCTCCCCGTCCCCCTCAGGTTCGGGGAATGACAAACTTGGTATCAAAGTTGTTCTATCCTAGGGAGTCTACAAGTCGTGTCTAGTATAGTCATATTTATAAATGTGTTGTGCACCACATTATATAAGGAGGGAACTACAGGGCATTTAGGAGTTGGTTACCTTTATTTAAAATCTAAATCGTGTTGTCGAACTGAGTTATAGGAAACTTGAGTTAAACTTACATATTGGTGTTTGCAAAAAGAGGTGACGGTGACTAGGAAGACTACGGCTAGTCAGAGGAGAGATACATCAGCGGGTGAGGGGACCACCCGCTGATTACCAGCTCCTCCGCCACCCGAGGAGATTCGTAGGGATACTGTACATCCAGTTCCCCCTCAACTTAAATAAGACCAGGACTTGAGGTGTGTGGTGCATTTGAACACACAGTTGGTAGCTACCCAATAATAGGCTAAGGCATCAGCTAGTGTAGGGTCTTCTGAGGGGCCTGGGAGTTCAAGGGTCTGAGAGCTTATTTCTTTGAGTCCTCCATAGTTCACGAGGACATATCAGAGGGAGGACCCACAGGATTTCATAGACCAGCTTCACAGTATCTTTCGGATTATGCATGCCAGGGAGAAAGAGGCAATTGGCTAGCAACTTTTCGACTTCGAGATACAGCCATCCTTTGTTATGAGGGAGACGATACTCCAGGAGACGTGATGCACCTCCAGCTATATAGGAGAACTTTTATATGCCTTCCTTGATTAGTATTTACCATGGGAGATTCAACATGCTCAAGTCAATCAGTTTCTAGCCCTCAAGCAGGGCAATATGAGCGTTCGAGAGTATAGTCTTCGTTTTGACTCATTGGCCAGATATGCTCCATCCGTAGTTTCTAGAATGCGAGAGAGGATCCATAGGTTTATAGCAGGGTTGGCCCCAGAGTTGACCGAGGAATGTGCCTGTATTGGTAAAAATGAACTTCACACGTGTAATACTTATGATGACTCAGCAACCTATGTGGAGCAATAACAACATGACAATTGGAAGAGAGTTTATGAAGAGGTACGAGATAAAGAGGAACGGAACAACATACCCACGGTGTAACCAAATACGGGAATCTCAACCTAATTGAGAAGGGAAGAGACACGGTCAGAATGAATCAAGACGGAATAAAGGGTAGATTCGGGGATCTGCAATTAATGAGCCAAAACGTTACATAATCTTCACGCAATAGTTACGATTAATAATTGTAACGTTACAATAATTTCGTTATTATCCATTAATGCTCAATCACTGAAAATAGTAGACATTATATTAAGAAATTCCTTATAAAGGGAAGTAAAATATAACTTGTAAGGACACGTTCGAACCACTATTGAAATAGACTTTCTGCTTTCTATCTACAAATTTACTTACAATTATTAGCATATTCTTTGGTTATCAGAAACCCGTGTTCTTCTTCAAATAGCTTTGCCAGGGAATCTAATTCTTTGGTTAAACAAATTGGTTCCGTTACCTAGAATCTGATAATCTCTATTTTTTCTCAAACAACATTCTGTAAATTATGTCCAACGCAAATGACAACAACCAACAAAGGATTGGAACTCCAATTCCATCACCTTCAGGTTCCCCACGGGGCTCAAGGGAACATTCTCCAGAGAGATCTACGACTCAAAAGAATAATCACAATGGACATGAACAAACAGGAGAACAAGATCATGTAAAACAAACGGTTGGTGAATATGTGAATCAAGCCTTACAAGCTTTCATGAGGGGACTGCCAGCTGCATCACCTACACCTCCTCCTAACAACACCGCAAATGTGGAAATCCACAATCCGGACTAGCAAACTCAGGAAGTAGAGGCACTCCAAATGAGTCTGTCAAAGAAAGACCAGGTATGTCCAGTAATCCAGAATTACAGTCGTTATTACTAACCTTGCAGAAACAGGTGAAGGAACAAAATGACCGAATCGATAAAATTCTTGGAGTACCACCGGTTATCAAAGGCATTGATGTTGATATATATATTCTCAAAAACCTTGGAAGCGAAATGCAGCACCCTTGCCTATTCCCAAGAAATTCAAAATGTCTGATATTCCATAGTACGACGAGACAACTGATCCACGTGATTGTAACTGCTTTTACTACAGAAGTAAAAGGCAACGATCTGACTAAACAAGAAATTGAATCAGTACTAGTCAAGAAGTTCGGCGAGACACACACCAAAGGAGCACTAACATGGTATTCTCTTCTACCAAAAAGTTCTATTTACTCTTTTGCTGAGCTTGCAGATTCTTTTATGAAAGCACATTCCGGTGCACAAAAAGTCGAAAAAGAATGGAAGACATATTAAAGATAAAATAAGGAGACGCAGAGTTGCTCTGAGAATTTGTAGACAGGTTTCAACGAGAAAGAATGCTGCTACCAAGGGTACCTGATAATTGGGCAGCAATGGCGTTTGCAAGCAACTTAAATGACAGAAGCTCAGAAGCCACGAGAAGACTCAAGTAAATCTTGAGAGAATTCCCAGCAACGACATGGAACAATGTCTATAACAGGTACAACACCAATCTATCAATAGAAGAAGACACTATTGTTCAATCAAATGCTGAAGATCGAGCCAGTTCTAGACGCTCCGAACTAGAAAGGAGAATAGGTAAGAACAAGTACGATCCATATATGGGACCTTCAGGATAAGAAACTTGTTCCAGGTTTGAAAACACACGGTCGGAATATAGACCGCCAAATAGAGATACGAACTCATCCTCCTCAAGATCTAGAAAAGATCGGGAGGAACAAAACAGAGGTAATGCAAGAGTCAGAGACTACAACTTCAATGTAAGTACTTATGAATTAATTACCGTACTGAGAAACATGGGAGATAAAGTTTGATGGCCCAAAGAAATGAGATCAAATCCAAACAGAAGAAATCCAGACATCTGGTTAGAATTCCATAACGATTATGGACACAGAACATCAGATTGCAGATTGTTGCAATGTGAGGTAGAACAATTATTAAAACAGGGCTATCTAACAGAACTATTTAGTGAAAAAGGCAAACAGTCATATATGAAGAACATGCAAGAGGCCCCAAAACCAGCATCTCCAAAGAGAACAATGAATGTGATACACGGAGGAGAGAAGGTGAACGGAGTAGTCTGCAAAAGAACAACAAAATTCACAATTACACACGGGAAGTGGATTTCTAAAGACATGGAAGAAAATAATATAACGTTCGACAATGCAGATGGCAACGGATTGATGCTTCCTCATAATTACGCTCTGGTAATATCTCTACTCATACATGAAACTAACGAAAGAAGAGTGTTGATTTATCCAGGTAGCTCAGTAAACATCATTTTGTTGAGAGTTGTGGAAGAAATGCTAATTGAGGATCGAGTAATCTCAAAAGCACGAGCCTTATCTGGGTTTGACAATTATGCGCTCATAACAAAAGGAGAAATTGAGCTTAGTAACTATGCAGAAGGAGTAATCAAAAATTTGGAATTTCAAGTCATTAACACCGCTATGGCTTACAACGTAATCATGAGGAGACCATGGATCCATGACATGGAAGCAATACCATCTACTTTACACCAGGTAATAAAATTCCCTTATGAATGGGGAATTCAACAGATTCGAGGAAACCAGCAGACCTCAAGGAATACAAATTCAGTAGTACACTCAAAAAAAAAAAGAGGTAGCGGAAGAGTCAAAAGACGAGGAAATCGCCCAATTACGTACGAAAGAAGAAATTGGAACCCAAATAGGTACGGAAGAAGGAATCCACGAGAAGGTGAACCAAATCACCACATAGGCAACATCAACACATACAAACATGGATTCCAGACCCAAGTCATTCAGGAGCCAGAAGAAGACGAGCATATTAAAACAACTATTGAGGAGCTCGAAGTTATCCCACTGTTCGAGCAGAAGCCTGAGCAAAAAGTTCATATAGGCATGAGTCTAAGCCCCGCAAGAAGAGGTAAGTAATTGAATATTTAAAAGCTAACTCAGATTGTTTCGCTTTGTCCCATTCAGGTATGACAGGTGTACCTCCGGTGATGACTCATAACCTAAATTAAGATCCATCATTCGTGCCTGTCAAGCAAAGGAAAAGAAAGCAAGGACCATTCAAGAACTAAGTGATCGATGAGGAGGTTAAAAACTCTTGAAAATTGGTTCAATACGCGAGGTAAACTTTCCTAATTGGTTAGCTAATACTGTAGTGGTACCCAAAAAGAAAGGTAAATGGAGAGTATGCGTAGATTACACAGATTTGAATAAATTCATGCCCCAAAGACTCCTTTCCATTACCACACATAGATCAAATAATTGATGCCACTGGAGGTCATGAATTTTTTATCTTTCTAGATGCATATTCTGGTTATAATCAGATAAAAATGGATCCCTCATACGAGGAAAAAACATCTTTTATTACAAACAAGGGGACTTATTGTTACCAAGTCATGCCTTTTGGCCAAAAATCCTGGAGCCACGTATCAAAGGCTAGTGACCAAGATGTTGCAGGAACATCTGGAGAAAACGATGGAAGTATACATTCATGACATGCTGGTAAAATCAACTCAAGCCGAAGATCATTTCCATCATCTTTCAATCACCTTCGAAATCCTACGCAGGTATAACATGAAACCAAATCCAGAAAAATGTGCCTTTGGTGTTGCATAAGGTAAGTTTTTGGATTTCCTTGTAACAAACAGGGGTATAGAAGTAAACCCCGCTCAGATTAAAGCTATTGATGAAATACCTGATATACTTACGAGCAAAAAAGAAGTTCAAAAACTAAGATGAAGAATTTCAGCCTTAGGAAGATTTATCTCAAGGTCTTCGGAGAAGAGTTTTAAATTCTTTTCAATTCTAAAAAGCAGAATCAGTTCGAATGGACTGAAGAATGCCAACAGGCTCTCAAAGATCTGATGGCCTATCTATCAAAACCCCTGCTGCTGTCTAAACCAAAAGAGGGGGAGAGACTGTATGTCTATCTTGACGTAGCATAAATTGTCGTAAGTGCAGTACTGGTAAGAAAATATAGTGGTAAAAAATCTCCGATTTACTATGTAAGCAAGTCTTTATTAGATATCGAAACTTGATATCCTCATCTAGAAAAATTAGCCTTAGCTCTAATCATGGCAGCTAGAAAGTTGAGACCATACTTTCAATGTCACCTAATCACCGTTGTGACCTCGTATCCACTAAGAAATATTTTACATGAACAAGAGCTATCAGGGAGATTAGCTAAATGGGCAACAGAATTAAGCGAACGTGACATAATATATCAGCCTAGGACTGCAATAAAGTCTCAGATTTTAGTTTATTTCGTCGCTGATTTTAATACTAGCATAATCCCTGAAGTGGACAAAGAGTTACAACTTTTCAACGGGGCTAAACCAGGAATTTGGACCCTATTTACTGACGGCTCTTCTAACATAAAAGGATTCGTCTTGGGAATGGTTTTAATATCACCTGCGGGTGAAAAGATATGACAAGCCATTAAATGTTACCCCATAACTAACAATGAAGCAGAGTACGAAGCTGTCATTGCAGGGCTTGAACTGGCACGAGAACTCTCAATTGAGCAAATCGTGATCAAAAGTGTCTCTCAACTAGTGGTAAACCAGATGTAGGGTACTTATACCGCAAAAGAGGCTCGGATGCAACAATATCTGGAAAAGGCACGAGACCTAGCAAGGTAATTCCAGTCATGGAAAGTTACTTAAATTCCTAGAGAGGAAAATGCAGAAGCGGATGCATTAGCTAACCTCGCAGCACTTGCCAACGTAAAAAATAAAGACAATGCAATTGTCATACACATTTTTCATTCAGCAATCGACCAGGACAAAAATGAGGTAACATTTAACAATTTAACCTGGGATTGGATAAACGAAATTGTAAACCTTTTGCAGAACGGCACCGTGCCTGAAGATAGAAAAGCAGCTCCAGCAATTTGCTGGAAAGCTGCGCGGCACTGCCTAGTTCGTGAAACATTATACCGTAAAATGTTTGGAGGTCCCCTAGAGAAGTGCCTTGGACCCAATCAAACGGAGTACATGATGAAGGAAGTGCACGAAGGACACTCCGAAAACCATGCAAGAGCAAGATCCTTAGTCAAAACCCTAATCAGAACAGGGTACTATTGGCCTAAAATGGAGGAAGATGCTGAGAGCTTTGTAGCTAAATGCGACAAATGTCAGTGATATGCCAACAATATGCACCGGCCAGCAGAATTACTCCACCCAATGGTGCCACCATGGCCATTCATGAATTGGGGCATAGATATAATGGGACCCCTTCCCCCAGCTAAAGGAAAGGTATGGTTGTTACTCCTATTAACTGATTATTTCACAAAATGGATGGAGGAAGACGCTTTTAAACAGGTGAGAGAGAAAGAAGTAAAAAGATTCATATGGCGACACATAATATTCCGCTTTGGAATACCAGAAGAGATCATATGTGACAATGGCCCACAATTCATAGGCTCACAAATCACAGAATTCTTCGAAAGTTGGCAAATCAAGTGAATCACTTCATCACCATATCACCCTGTTGCTAATGGGCACTCCGAGTCAACAAACAAAGGCATTTTCAATAACTTAAAGAAACGGTTGGAAAAAGCCAAAGGAAACTGGCCTGACGAGCTACCGACAGTATTATGGGCTTACAGAACTACTGCAAAAGTAGCCATGGGAGAAACTCCATTCAGGCTTGTCTACGGTTCAGAAGCATTGATACTAGTGGAAATCGGCGAACCAAGCACGAAATTCACAACGACAACGAAAGAAACAAACAATAACGAGTTAAGGAAAAATCTGGATTTGCTCGAGCAAATAAGAGAAGCTGCATTAATATGTATGGCAGCCCAAAAACAAATTATACAGCGATATTACAACAAAAAAGCTCACCTCAGATATTTCAAAATAGGGGACTTCGTTCTTAAAAAAGTCTTCCAATCAACAAAGGAAGCTGGTTCAAGGAAGCTAAATCCAAACTGGGAAGGGCCCTACAAAGTCCGTGAAATTGCTGGAAAAGGCGCTTACGAGCTGGAAACTATGGACGGTAGAATCTTACCAACCAGTTGGAATGTTGTTCATTTGAAGAAGTATTACTTCTGAAGTAAAAGGAATACCCCCGGTCAGGTATCATTACGTTCGATTTTACTTTTATACAGTTAAAGTTATATTAACCATTTTAGATGATAAGCAAAAAGCTAACCCATCACCAAATGATGATATTAGACCTTCATATACACGAGGAAGTAACTAAATTACCGGTCTAGGATTACAACTTTCTGATGGACTTTTTAAAGGGTTAAGCAGTCATCATCTACACTATATACCTTCTAGTCCCGTATGTTTTTCCTTTTCAGGAAAAGAACCACAAGGAAGGAATAGTTAAGTGCTCGAGAATTCATTCTTCAAAGCTCTACACTTGGGGGACTATATAATATGGAAGGCAAAGAAGAAGCAAATAAATACTATTAAAAAGTCAAAGCTCAAGCCCGGAGATCCATCTTCCCAACAAGTCAAATACTATGAGCAAAATCAAAGGGCCAAAGACAAAAAACACAAAGCCTGATTCAAAAACCTTCAAAAAAACATATTCGTAAATGTAAATGAATGTTTAGGTTAAGGGTAGAATATTAGATACGGATAAAAATTCATATTCTTGTAGTTAGTCAAAAACTTTTGTAAATGAAAATAGTTACGGATGAAGCAACATCCTTGTACTTATTCAAAACCTGTTATAAATAAAAACAGTTACGGATGAGAAAAGCAGTATCCTTGCATTTATTCAAAAACTGTTGTAAACAAAAATAGTTACGGGTAAAAATTCATACTCGTAAATTTATTCAAAAAAATTATTATAAATGAAATCAGTTATACGCTTGTATTAAATCGAAAAAGCTATTACAAGGGAAAGACAGTTACGAGTACAAGTTTATACCAAATCTGTTGTAAGAAAAATAGTTGCAAAGAAGTTATGGACGATACACAAACACATGTAAAATGTTGCGAAAGTTCAAAAAAATACAAAGACTTTCTTAAAAATATTTTCAAAGAAAAACATGTGAAATTCCTTTCTCTCTTTTGTACATTTACACCATTATGAAGTTGAGACGTCTTCTTCATTAAGTGTCGATCAAAAAAGGGGCCTCTTTTATAAATCGTGCCTATTACAAAAAGGTACGAAAAACCTAAGCATTCTTGAAAATGTAAATTCAAAAACTCAGACGTAAACCAAAAAGCATGCAAAGATTTAAGAGTGAAAAGAAAACTCAAAGGAATCGAAAGTCATGCCGATATTACGATTAATATATAGTGGCAAAAAACTAAGTATTAACTTAGTCTAAACCTAATTTGTTTATAGAAAACTTTCCCTTAAATTGTCAATTGGGGACTTACAAAAGACCGAACTTTACCCCCAATGGGACCGGGGGTAACCACCAATTGTTGCAAATAAAAAAAAGAAGAACCAAGTTCCTTAAACTTTTTCACTAGATGGGGGGGTTGTCTTCACTAGCAGGAGGAGCGGCTTGAGATGGAGAGGCACGAGCATCAGGGACCTCAGCCTCAGGTGAAGAGAAATTCTGACTTTGCTCAGACTTCTCAATCGTCTCTCTTGTTTTAGCAATTTCGGCTTCCAAGTCAAAACCCTCTTGGCCCATTTCCGTCAACGTGTCAATACGGTCATTCAAATAAGCTCAGCTAAGATAGACGGTTGCTTTGTCTTCATGAGCCTCGTAGTCTTTCTCCCATTGTTCAGCTATATCTCTTAGCTTATCTCTTTCAGCTATGGCGACATTATGAGAGGCCTGTAAAGGAGCGATGGATCTTTCCAGAAACTGGACCTTCTCTGAAGAGTTACAGAGGTCTTCTTGGGTTTGGGTGACATGAAAAATTTTTCGAGAGTACACCTCCTTCTGGTCCAACAAAGCCTTCAGGCTCCTAATCTCCTCTGTGGAACGGGAAAGCTGCTCCACAAATGAAGACTCTAAGACATTTTTTTCCTTACCTACCTAGTTCGAAGAAGACTTCTCAACGGCCAGTTCTGCTGCCATAACCCTAACTTTCCGCTCCAAGGTACACTTGTCCTCCTCCATTGCCTTCATGTCAAGCTGTAAACTCTCGTACTGCTCCTTCCAATTATCAGCCTCAATATGGAAGTCATTTGCTGCTTGCTCAGTTTGAATAATTCACTTCATTAGCTCTGTGCCTATAAGGTTGATCTACATAAAATGATAAATTAGATATGGTAAGAATATATATAGGTACATATGGAGGAAAAGACGAGTGCACAATCTTGTTCCTCCAAGTCAGGGAGATATGGCTTTCCAGCTTAGACTTCTCAGTCGAACCTATCAATGGCTTTAACCATACATCAGCCTGGCCCGACTTTTTCAAGAGGCTGCCCACCCCAGGAACCTCTATCGTAACTTGCTTTATCACCCCCTGCTGGAAGACCCTACTTCAAAAGCAGAAGGCACGGAAGCAGGGGCGGGCGAAGGAGCCATAGATGGAGTAGGTTGAGGAGCAGCAACGGGAGCAAGAACGACAATGGAAACAGAGGCAGCAACATGAGCAATAAATGATAGTTTCTTAGCAGCAGCATGAGAGAAAAGAGCAAAAGGAGCTTCATCAGATATGGTACCAAAACCTTGTTGGAACAGGTGATACACAGACTCACGAACAGGAGAGGGAGTTGCATCTTCAGGAGCAGAAAGTTCTGATTCAGGCACAGGAGGATCAAAAACGGGTGCAGATTCATAATCAGAGACCACCCTCCTTCTACGTGACCTATGGACCAGCGAACCCTCCTCTTTATCTTCCTCCTCTAAGGTCCTGGACCCACTTGTTTTTCTTTTCGACGAAGAGGAACCAGTAATGATCTCCTGGGCCTTAGCCAAAGACAGCCTTGAAGCGGACACAGCCGCACAAGAAACTCCACGAGCATGAAACCCTACCAAATAAAAGGGGTCAGATAAAGCTCAAAAAGTGAAGAAGTAAAAACAAAAAACTTCACTTACCGTGGGTCTTCACCTTCCAACAAAAACTTAAAGAGAGGTACTTCCATGAACGTTCTTCTAAAGGAGCGATTGACAAGAGTTTTTCTACCCAATCACTAAAATCGGAGACATTCTCGACGGTTCCCATGGTTGCTGCAAAAGAAGAAGAAACAGTCACGGTACTGAAAGTTCATCAAAAGTGAAGAAAAGTAAAGTGAGAAAAACTGTACTCACGTGAAAAGTTCCACTTCTCATGAAGGGGAGATTTTCTTCACCTACTAAACATACTGGACATACCACCCTCTACCTTTGTCATCATCTGGAGTAACTAACACCCTTTTACTCCTAGCAACGAGAGTAAACACACCTTGGCAGAACAACATAGGAGAATAGAGGTGCATAAGATGATGAAAAGTAAAAGGTAGGGAAGCTAAATTGGCCAAATACCTAAGGCACGTGACTACTCTCCAAATAAGAGGACTAACTTGTCCCAGACAAACTTTGAAGAATCGACAAAACTCGATGATAATAAGGTCGATGGGAGGCTTGAATCCTAATGTGAAGGGATAAGTATAAACATAAGAATATCCAGTCTTGTAAGAGGATAATCTTTGGTTACCGTTAGGAACAACAACAGGAAAATTAGGCTTCCAATAACAATCCCTGCGTACAAGAGACACTAAGCCCTCTGTTATTTGGGTAGGATAAAGGTCAGAACTGTCATGTGATGACATTGAAGAATGTTTCTCACTCATGGCTTGACTATCCTTGGCAAAAGAAAACTCCGCAGGTACAATCTCATCGACTCTCGTCTCATGAAGCGGTTCGTTGTGTTCTCTACTCTTTGATGAGGATCTAGAAGCCCTAGATCTCGAAGAAGACGAAAGAATGTTAGACCTAGAAGATGGCAGGGGAAAAGAATAAGAAGAAGAACCCTTGGAAGGACTAGAATTTAAGCTCCTAAGCCTACCACCCCTCCTACTCCGTGTTGCAGCAGAAGAAGGAGTCAGTTTATCTACAATGATGACCTTTTTAGATTGCTGATTTGAAGAAGACATATTTGAGATGAAAAATTTACAAATAAAGAAATAAGGTTAGAAGTTTTCCGTGAAAGTAAAGAAAGGAAAAGGGGTATTTATACTCAAAGGCAACCGTCAAAAAATGGAAAAAGCAGTGATGTGAAAGTCATAATTGAAGTTACTGCGAGACTGATATAGCCGCAAAAAGCCCTAAAAGGCACTGAATAATTGCATAACCAATTCGGGAGAGCCACGTGGTACGGGCATTAAATGGAAGTGACAAGAGATGCATAGATTCAGAGACGGATGCAATGGAACGAGTGAAGCGGCTGCAAAATGTTCCCGCCATAAATGAGTATCCACTTACCAAATATTAATCGATAAATAAATGGTAAGTGGGGGGCTATCTGTATTGGTAAAAATGAGCTTCACACGTGTAATACTTATGATGACTCATCAATCTATGTGGATCACTAACAACATGACAACTGGACAAGACTTTATGAAGAGGTAGGAGATAAACAGGAAGGGAACAGCATACCCATGAGTAACCAGATACTGGAATCTCAACCTAATTGAGAAGGCGAGAGACATGGTCAGATGAATCAAGACGGAATAAAGGGCAGATTCGGGGATCTTCAATTAATGAGCCAAAATGTTACATAATCTTCACACTACAGTTACGATTAATCATTGTAACGTTACATTAATGTCGTTATTAGCCATTAATGATCAATCACTGAAAAGAGTAGACGTTATATTCAGAAATTCACTATAAAAGGGAGCAAAATATAACTTGTAAGGACACATTCGAACCACTATTAAAATTTACTTACTTTTTATGCATCTTTCTGCTTTCTATCTACGAATTAACATATAATTATTAGCATATTCTTTGGTTATCAGAACCCGTATTCTTCTTAAAATAGCTTTGGCAGAGAATCTAATTCTTTGGTTAAACAGTGCCACCGTTGCATTGCATGGTAGTATGGATATCTCCCGGATTCAAGCATTCGCCAAGAATATAGAAAGGGGAAGCAATTAACAGCAGGGTAAAAAGAGGAGTAAGCAAAGGCAACATAAGAGGATGATATTTGCAATATCTTAGGAGCAATCCCATGGTAGTTATAGGCCCCAGTACTTTGAACAGTCACCTACGCCTCCACCTACTCAGTTACAGGGTTACGCGTATGAGCGATATACTCAGTCAAGACTATGTGAGAGCTCACAGGCATCAGATTTGCAGCAACAATGGGGTTCAGGGCAGACATGTGACTAGCGAAAAACACACACTTAAAATTATGCTCACTAATCAAATGTAGTATAGTATAATATCATATCCACAATGATTGGAGTTAAACCTTATTCTTGTAGTTTATAGTTTGATTTCTATCCAAGATGATCAACAATTGATATTTATGTGATTTAAAACTAAAATTAATGAAGAGTCTATAATATTGACTAATGACAATTTATGCAAGTAATGAGCATAGAATGATATCAGTGGGAAAAGCTAGGGGTTTGATAGGATAAGTGCAAGACATTTGTTTGGAATTTAACTATAGATAAGTCACTTCTAATGTTCAGCTGAGTCTCTCGAATTCACTCAACTATTAGTTCAAATGTTTAGTATAAACTCCTCTCTCGAGTAAGTCTGAACCCCACAAGATAAACCAATTTAAGCTATGTGAAAAAATCAAGAATGCGTACTGGATTAGTATTTAGGTGAACTTCTCTCGATTATCCTCCTAACTAGGTTTAATCAATAATTCAAATAGCGTCTTCCGATTACTAAGAAGAATTAATAAACTCAACCAACAATATAATGCAAAGGTATAACAAGTTATGCCTCTCACGATTACATGAACACGTGAATATAGATGCACTGATTAGATCATCCAAAAATGCTTCAATACATAAACCTAGATTTATAATCCTCAAAAAAATATCAATACACTAAACCCATCAAACCCTAAAGGAAACTACTGCATAAACATGGAGTAATTCATCACAAAGATGATTAAAATATAGGAAACCATAAATTCGATCCAAACTCGGGTCTTAAGTGAGGAAGGAACGATTAAGTCCTTGTGATTTTGTTCCTCCAACATCGCCTTAGCTTCCTTAGGTCAAAAGTGTGTCAAAAGTCAAGAAAATAATGTTTTCCATGTATTTATACCAAGTTGGCCCTATGGCAAACGTATGACATTGTATATTCAGAGTCCTTTACTCTCAAGTTAGTACGCTCGGTCAAGTGAGGAATTGGGCACCCATCTCACCCAACCCCTCCCACTTATGTTCGGGGCATGACAAAGTTGGTATCAAAGGAGTTCTATCCTAGGAAATCTACAAGCCGTGTCTAATAGGGTCATATTTATAGATATGTTGTGAACCACATTATATAAGCAGGGAACTACAAGGCGTTTAGGAGTTGGTTACCTTTATTTAAAATCTAAATCGTGTTGTCAAACTGAGTTATAGGATATTTGAGTTAAACTTACGTATTGGTATTTGCAAATCGAGATGACGGTAACTAGGAAGACTACAACTAGTAAGATGAGAGATACACCAACGGGTGAGGGGACTAGTAGGGTACCCCCAGCAGATGAGGCCTAGCTTGAAGCCAAGGGCGAGACCCCTACTTAGCCATTACTGGCCCCTCCACCACCCGAGGAGATTCCTAGGGATATTGCACATCCAGTTACCTTCCACTTCAATAAGATCAGGAGATAAGGTGTGTTGTGCATTTGTTGACACAGTTGGTAGCTACCCAACAACAGGCTAAGGCATGAACTAGTTTAGGGTCATTTGGGAGTTTAAGGGTCTGAGAGTTTACTTCTTTGAGTCCCCCAGAGTTCACGAGGACAGATGTGAGGGAGGACTCGCAAGATTTCATAGACTAGCTTCACAGGATCTTTCAGGTTATGGATGCCAGGGAGAAAGAGGCAATTGAGCTAGTAACTTTTTGACTCCGAGATATAGCCATCCTTTGGTATTATGGATGGGAGAGTCCAGGAGACGTGATGCACCTCCAGCTATTTAGGAGAACTTTTAGATGCCTTCCTTGACCAGTACTTGCCGTAGGAGATTCAATAGACTCAGGTCGATTAGTTTCTATCCCTCAAGCAGAGCAATATGAGCATTCAAGAGTATAATATTTGTTTTGACTCATTGGCCAGATATGCTCCATCTGTAGTTTCTACTATGCGGGAGAGGATCCACAGGTTTATAGCAGGGTTTGCCCCAAAGTCGGCCGATGCATGTGCCATCGTTGCATTGCATGATAGCATGGATATCTACTGGATTCAAGCATTCACCAGAAATATAGAAAGGGGCAGTAATTAGTGGCAGGGTACATAGAGGAGTGAGCAAAGGCAAAATAATAGGATGATATTTGCCAGGTCTAAGGAGCAATCTCAGGGTAGTTATAGGCCCCAGTTCTTCGGACAGCCACCTACGCCTCCACCGACTCAATTACAGGGTTACATGTATGAACGATATACTCAGTCAAGATCAGGTGAGATCTCATAGGCGTCATATTTGCAGCGATAGCAGAGTTCAGGGCAGACATGTGACGAGCGCAAAACACACACTTAAAATTATGCTCGCTAATCAAATGTAGTATTGTATTCACAATGATCGGATTTAAACATTATTCTTGTAGTTTATAGTTTGATTTCTATCCAACATGATCAACAAATGATATTTATGTGATTTAAAACTAAAATTAACTAAGAGTCTATACTATTGACTAGTGATAATCTAGGCAAGTAATGAGCAAATAATGATATCAGTGGGAAAAGCTAAGGTTTTGATAGGAAAAGTGCAAGACATTTTTTTGGAATTTTACACTAGATAATTCACTTCTAATGTTCAGGTGATTCTCTTGAATTCATTCAACTATTAGCTCAAATGTTTAGTAGAAACTCCTCTCTCGATGAAGTCTCAACCTCACAAGATAAACCAATTTAAGCTATGTGAAAGAGGCAAGAATATATACTGGATTAGTCTTTCGGTGAACCTCTCTCGATTATCCACCTAACTAGGTTTAATCAATAATTCAACTAGCGTCTTCCGATTACTAAGAAGAATTAATGAACTCAACCAATAATATTATGCAAAAATAGAACAATTTATGCCTCAGTCGATTACATGAACAAGTGAATACAGATGCATCGATTAAATCATCCAAAAATGCTTCAATACATAAACCTAGATTTATAATCCTCAAACCAATATCAATACATTAAACCCATCAAAACCTAAAGGAAACTACTCCATAGACATGGAATAATTCATCACAAATATGATTAAAATATAAGAAACCATAAATTCGATCCAAAATCGGGTCTTGAGTGAGGAAGGAACGATGAAATCCTTGTGCTTTTGTTCCACCAACACCTCCTTAGCTTACTTAGGTCAAAAGTGTGTCAAAACTCCAGAAAATAATATTTTCCCATGTATTTATACCAAGTAGGGTAGGGCCCTATGGCAAAAGTATGACATTTTATATTTAGAGTCCTTCAATATCAATTTGGTACGCTCGGTCAAGTGAGGAATTGGGCTCCGATCTCGCCCACCCCCTCCACTTCAGGTTCAGGGCATGGCAAACTTGGTACCAAAGAAGTTCTATCCTAGGGAGTCTACAAGCCGTGTCTAGTAGGGACATATTTATATATGTGTTGTGCACCACATTATATGAGCCGGGAACTACTGGGCATTTAGGAGTTGGTTACCTTTATTTAAAATCTAAATCGTGTTGTCAAACTGAGTTATAAGAAATTTGATTTAAACTTACGTATTGATGTTTTCATACAAAGATGATGGTGACTAGGAAGACTACGACTATTCAGAGTAGAGATACATCAGCGGGTGAGGGGACCAGCAGGGTACCCCCAGTAGATGGGGCCTAGTTTTAGGCCCAGGGAGAGACCCTTACTCAGCCATTACTGGCTCCTCCACCACCCGAGGAGATTCCTAGGGATACTTCACATCCAATTCCCCCTTCACTTCAACAAGGCCAGGACTTGAGGTGTGTGGTGCATTTGTAGATACAATTGGTAGCTACCCAACAACAGGCTAGGGCATCAGCTAGTGTAGTGTCTTCTGAGGGGTCTGGGAGGTCAAGGGTCTGAGAGAGTTCACGAGGACATATCAAAAGGAGGACCACATGATTTCATAGACTAGCTTCACAGGATCTTTCGGGTTATGCATGCCAGAGAGAAAAAGGCAATTGAGGTAGCAGCTTTTCGACTCTGAGATATAGTCATCCTTTGCTATGAGGGATGGGAGTGTCCAGGAGACGCGATGCACCTCCAGCTATATAGGAGAACGTTTACATGCCTTCCTTGACCAGTACTTACCGCGGGAGATTCAACAGTTTGAGTCGATCAGTTTCTAGCCCTGAAGCAGGGCAATATGAGCTTTCGAGAGTATAGTCTTCGTTTTGACTCATTGGCCAGATAAGCCCCATCCGTAATTTCTACTATGCGGGAGAGGATCCACAGGTTTATAGAAAGTTTGGCCCTAGAGTTGATCGAGGCATGTGCCACCTTTGCATTGCATGATAGTATAGATATCTCCCAGATTCAAGCATTCACCGAGAATATAGAAAGGGGCAGCAATTAGCAGCAGGGTACATAGAATAATGAGCAAATGCAACATAAGAGGATGATATTTGCCAGGTCTGAGGAGCAATCTCAGGGTAGTTATAGGCCCCAATACTTCAGACAGCCACCTACGCCTCCACCGACTAAGTTACAGGGTTACAAGTATGACCGATATACTTATTCAAGACCAGGTGAGATCTCACAAACATCAGATTTGCAGCGACAGCAGGGTTCAGGGAAGACATGTGACGAGCGCAAAACACACGCTTAAAATTATGCTCTCTAAACAAATATAATATTGTATAATATTGTATCCACATGAATTAGAGTTAAGCATTATTCTTGTAATTTATAGCTTGATGGTTATCCAAGATGATCAACAATTAAGATTTATGTGATTTAAAAATAAAATCAACTAAGAGTCTAAACTATTGGCTAATGACAATCGATGAAAGTAATGAGCAAACAAGGTTATTAGTGGGAGAAGATAGGGTTTTCATAGGATAGGTGCAAGACAACTATTCGGAATTTAACTATAGATAATTCACTTCTAATTTCAAGGGAGTCTCTCGAATTCACTCAATTATTAGTTCAAATACTGAATAGAAACTCCTCTCTCGATTAAGTCTCAACCTCACAAGATGAACCAATTTAAGCTATGTGAAAATATGCAAGAATGCGTAGTGGATTAGTCTTTAGGAGAACCTCTCTCGATTATCTTCCTAACTAAGGTTAATCAATAATTCAACTAGCCTTTTCTGATTACTAAGAAGAATTAATGAACTCAACCAGTAATATAATGCAACGATATCACAAGTTATGCCTCTCTCGATTATATGAACAAGTGAATATAGATGCAACGACTAAATCATCCAAAAATGCTTCAATACATTAATCTAAAGTTATAATCCTCAAACCAATATCAATACACCAAATCCATCAAACCCTAAAGGAAACTACTCCATAGACATGGATTAATTCATCACGAATATGATTAAAATATAGGAAACCATAAACTCGATCTAAACTCGGGTCTTGAGTAACGAAGAAATGATGAAATCCTTGTTCTTTTGTTCCTCAAACTCTTTCTTAGCTTCCTTAGGTCAAAAGTGTGTAAAAGTTCCAGAAAGTAACATTTTCCCATGTATTTAAACCACATAGGGTCGGGCCCAGATGAAACCACCTTATCCTATCTTAAATAGGATTTTGGCTCTATAACAATTGCAGAGGCGCACCGCATGGGGCAACGCGCAATGCGAAGTGTTAGTGGAGATATCCAGAGAGCTAGTCTGACAAGCAGTAGAGAAATGCACAAGCGCGGCGCCCCATGTGCCGCGGCAGTGGGGGTTTCTTAGAGGGGTTTTCCTTGCTTTTTCGATATCCAGATGCACTTCTCAACCCTTGAATGAAATCCTAGCTTTATCCCTAGGGCTTTTACTCAGACTTCAAAGCTCCAAATCAGTCGAATTAGATCCATAACATATATCCCTCGGAATTACCCTACAAGGCATAAAACACATAATAAGTACAAAACACTAGCGATTAAAGCTCAAACACAATAAAAGTACAGTAAATTAGAGTGCAATAAGCGACTAAAACACGATATTATAGCTTTCCATCAACATGATCATTTGCGCCGCGGTGTGACATTTGTGGGAGAGGATACTTGGGCCAATGTCGTGCAGCTTCCGATGCTTGTTTTTCATTTTGGGCATCCGGGGCATATGATGTGAGATTTCCCAAATAGTTCTGGGGGTATAGCACAACCAACGAGTTCAGCAACAGGGTCATCTATGTCCGTGCATCCTTTAGGGCGTGACTCTCACTCTTCGGCTGGTAGAGATCGAGGCAGAGGTAGAGGTTCCAGTTCAGGTGGTAATCAGAACTGTATCTATACTTTAGCGGGTCGACAAGACCCGGTGTCTTCACCAGACGTTGTGACTATGTATATTGACCATTTTCTCTCACGATGCTTATGCCTTGATAGACCCAAGATCTACTTTATCATATATTACCCCATTTGTCGTAGGGAGGTTTTGTATAGTGCTTGAATACTGACTGATCCTTTTGTGGTATCTACACCGGTCGGAGAATCGATTAATTCTAAACAGGTTTACCAAGGTTGTACGATGACAATTTGTAATCATCAGACCTCAGTCAATCTATTTGAGCTAGAGATGATGGATTTTTGTGTTATCATGGGCATGAAACTTGTTGGCATCTTGCTATGCCACAGTTGATTACCGAGCAAAAGCAGCTAGATTTTATTTTCATGGTGAGCCAGTCCTTGAATGTGTGGGTAATACAACGACACCCAGAGGTAGGTTTATTTCCTATATGAAGGTGAGAAAAATAATCGCAAAAGGGTGCATCTATATATTGTGTGAGTTACAAATGAAAATGCTAAGATACATACACTTCAGTCTATCCCAGTAGTCAGAGAGTACGCGGATGTGTTTTCGGAAGAGATTCCAGGTATTACTCCAGAACAAGAGATTTATTTAAGCATCGATTTTCTTCTGGGAACTCAACCAATATACATCCCTCCGTATAGAATGGCTCCTACCGAATTGAAGGACTTGAAGGAACAAATTAAAGATTTGTTGGAGAAAGGTTTCATCATAACCAGTAACTCACCTTAGGGTGTATCAAGGGTTTTTGTGCAAGAATTATGGCTCGCTGAGGATGTGTATCGATTATAGGCAGATGAACAAGGTAACTCTTCAGAATAAGTATCCACTTCCAAGGATAGATGACTTATTTGATTAGTTGTAGGGGAATAGATGCTTTTCAAAGATTGATTTGAGGTCGAGATACTTCCAGGTCAGAGTTCGGGAGAAAGATATTCTGAAGATAGCATTCAAGACCCGATATGGACACTTCGAGTTCCTTTTCATGTCTTTCAGGTTCATAAATGCACCCTCCGTATTTAGACTTGATGAATTGCGTATTCATACCATTTTTATATATGTTTTTGAATATTTATTGATGATATTCTGGTTTATTCACATTCAGAGGAGGAGCATGCATATTACATGCGAGCGCTACTCCAAACCCTCTGTGATCATAATTTGTATGCTAAGTTTTCTAAATATGAGTTAAATTTTGGTCGATGTCTGTAGCATTCTTGGTGCATATTGTATCCGATGAAGGTATAAAGGTAGACACTCAGAAGATTGAGGACGTGAAATCCTAGTCAAGACCTACCACTCCGACAAAAGTTCGTGGCATTCTAGGCTTAACAGGCTACTACCGGAGGTTCGTAGAGGGTTTTTTTCCTTTTCGGTGCCATTGATGAAGCTGACTCAGAAAGTAGCTAAATTTTATTGGACAGAGGATTGTGAGCGGAGCTTCCAAGAGCTTAAGAATAGGTTGACCTCAGCGCAAGTTCTAACACTCTAGAGGGTTGTGCCGTGTATTGTGATGCCTCAGGTGTCAGATTAGGATGTTTCCTAATGCAAATTTGAAAGGTAATTGTGTACGCTTCAAGGCAGTTGAGGAAACACGAGAGGAATTATCTGACCCACAACTTCGAGTTAGCTGTGATTGTCCATGCACTTAAGAAATGGTGACATTATTTATATGGTGTTCATGTTGATATGTTTATAGATCATAAAATCTTGTAAATATATCTTTAATAAAAAGGAGTTGAATTTGCGACAGAGGCAATGGCTAGAGTTATTGAAAGATTACGACGTTAACATTCTCTACCATCCAGAGAAAGCTAATGTTGTACCCGATGCCTTAAGTCGTCGATCTATGGGTGGCTTAGCACATGTAGAGGTTGAGAAAAGAGAATTAGCTAGACAGATTCATCAATTGGCTTGTTTGGGCATTCGGTTAGAGCTCAAGGAATATGGGGCTCTTAGATACAGGGTTCATCTGTGTGTCCTAGATGTAGCAGGGCTATGAGACAGGATTATGTTAGAGGAACATTATTCGTGGTACTCCATTCATCATGGGTCGACAAAGATGTATCATGACATTAAGGATGTTTACTGGTGGAACGATACGAAGAAGAACATTGCGGAGTTTGTCGCCGATGTCCTAGTTTCCATCAGGTGAAGGTAGAGCACCAGAAGCCCTGAGGACTAATGCAGACTATAAAGGCCCCGACTTGGAAATAGGAGGCGATAAACATGGACTTTGTCACAGTTTTTCCTCGTTCTCATCGTAAAATCGATTCTATATGGGTGATAGTCGATAGGCTCACGAAATAAACCTATTTCCCGCCAGTCAGATCTATATATACAACTGAATATTATGCGAAGTTATATATTAAGGAGATAGTGCCGCTACATGGAGTACAATTATCTATTATATCTGACCGTGGGGACTGGTTTACAACACATTTCTGGAGGTCATTTTAGAGAGGTCTACGGACTCAGGTGAATCTCAGCACAACTTTCCATCCACTGACTGATAGACAAGTCCAGCGCACAATTTAGACGCTCGAGGATATGTTATGAGCATGTGTGTTGGATTTTAAAATAAGTTGGGATGATAATATACCTCTTATCGAGTTTTCATATAATAACAATTACCACTCCAGTATACAAATAGCTCTGTACCAGGATTTGTATGGGCGTAAGTGCAGATCTCATATATGGTGGTTTGATGTCGGAGAATCTGGGTCACATGGGAAAGACTTGGTTCAGCAGACCTAAGAGAAAGTAAAGTTTATCCAGGAGCGACTGTTGACAGCTTAAAATCATCACAAGTCATATTCTCACATGCGGCGACGAGACTTAGAGTTCGGGGTTGATGACTGGGTATTCTTAAAGGTCTTTCCTATGAAGGGCATGATGAGATTTGGCAAGAAAGGCAAGCTTCGCCCACAGTATATTGGGCCTTATAGGATTATTCGGATAGTGGGCTGAGTAGCTTATGAGTTAGATTTTGCCCTCGGGATTGGAGTTTGTCCATCCGGTTTTTCATGTATCTATGCTACGGAAGTGCATTGGGGATCCTACCTGAGTGGTGCCCACTGATGATGTACAAATCAAGGAGGACTTATCATACGAGGAAGTTCCAATTGTCATCCTAGACCAACAAATCCGCAAGCAACGAATAAGCAGGTAGCCTCCATGAAAGTTTTATGGAGAAGAAAGAACGTTGAAGAGATGACGTCGGAAGCGGAGGAATAAATAAAGTCTATATACCCCTACCTAATGAAGATATGGCTTGACATTGGATACTTCAGCACAACTCTATTCAGGCCAGTCGGTCATCAGGTACGCTCTTATCTTGACTTTCAGTATTTATGATTGACGGTCGTGTGGGGCCAAGTGCTGCTATTTATAGACATTGGCCATGTGTGGATTGTATAGTATATTTTCTGGATGCGTGCAGGTTGATTTTGGCAGAACTTTCCCAAGTCTCTAAGAGTAGACATTCGAGGACGAATGTTCCTAGGGGGGAATGATGTTACACCCCATATTTTCGTACGTAAAATTAAATCGTAAGCAAGATAATGTAAGACCAAAATGAGATCATATTTGAAAGTATATAAATTAAGTTAATCATGTTACCTAGAAGGTTACAAATATTGAAGATCATGAACAACAATTAGAAAGAGGGTTGGAAGGTTCAGAAGCTATAGGAATTGAAGAAAATAATGTTTCATCAAAAGTCAACAAGTTGTGAATGTTATAGCCGTACCTTTGGGATGAGACTAAGGTTCTTAACATTATAAGAGATTTATGTTGTAATTTGTTTTAGTCTTATGATATTCATGTGTTAATTTTGAGGTCAAGGGAGTTGTGGAACAAAAATCGATGAAAGTCTTCACAAGTGACATGTATAAGTTTTACGGAAATTTGGGTCAAATGTCACTGTGATTCTCTCCCAATGTACATATAGTAACGGGGTGATCCATCCATCAAATTAAACATCTATTAGTCTATTTTCTAAAGCATTAAACCTTTTGTCAATACGACATTGTAGTAAGAAGATATATGCATTTTTGCGAGACTGCGCATACTGCTAGGTGACAAGTAGGAATGTCACCTACTTGCTTAAATGAGAGAACTAAATATGTCCAAAAAGGGGCTATTTTTGGTCGGCCAAAGAGACATTTTAAGGGATTATCTCTTGCAAATATAACACTCATGTTATAGTTGGAGGAAAACCTAGGGTTTGAAGAACCAAGATAGGACCTGAGACATTCAACAAATAAGGTAAGTTTAGTGCTCTCTTTAATCCATTTTTTCCTGCTGGAAATGTATAGAATGTCGTTTATAATTGTAAGAACTCATGGGATGGAGATCGGAAGCCATGAGTTAGAGTTATTCAACTTATCATGGACTAGTTTGTGGGTTGTTTCGTGTTGCTGTTGGATTGCTTGTTTTGCTACTATTTTAGGGAGTTTTAAAGGAGGAAGGGTGTGGATAAAACACCACATAAATGCAGGGTAGTGGGCTGGTCATTTGTGGTAACATATTTGGGTTGTTTGACACTACTACAATAGTTATTTTGCGTACAAATAGATTGGGTGTGTTGGGATGTTTTGTATTATTTTGTGGTGTATATAAGTTTGGAAAAAATTTATATATGTTTTTATTGTTTTGTTCTTAAGTGTTTGGTGTTATATCAAATTGGCAGGAAGTAAATATTATAGGGGAGATGCTGCCCCTTTTAATATAAAATAAGTTTGTCGTTCGTTAGGCGATAATTGTACCTTTGGTAACTTAATGGTAGTATTAGTATCGTTGTTGTTTATTAAGGTGCAAAGATACAAGTTCAGCGTGGTTATTGGAAAGATTGTGATAAGGTATGTTAAGGCTAAACCTTTCCTTCATTTTGGCATGATCTCGTAACTACATGTGTTTGATAAGGAGACATAAAGAGAAGTTCGTATTCCTGAATTTATTCACATTATCCTGGTCTCATAAGTTACATTATTCTCCCTTGTTAGGACTTTCCGTTAAGTTGAGTGTTGTCTTCTTTCAGTCAAGGGAGAAGAGGGTCTATATATATACAGTATTACAGTATTTTCACCACCACTGAGCTATAATCATTGGGCAGGCCGCTATTGGGGAACCTCTGATCAGATGGTAAGTTATATACCGATCCTACTGTTGTCGAGCACCTATGAGCTATCCTCGAATGGCTGAGATACCGAGTCAAATATGGTCGAGCACCTATGAGCGAGCATACTATGGCCGAGCAGTTACATGTATTGAGCCTTATAAGGTCGGGCAGCTATTTTACTTACTATATTGAGAGAGTTTAGTCAGTATCAGCAGGTAAATATATCTCCAGATCATCTTTGACTCCCATTTACTTTTAGTTATTATATGATCAGTTATGTTTCAGCTTTCAGTTATTTTATTGTCCTACATACTCGGTATATTATTGCTTACTGACGTCCCTTTCCTTGAGAGGCTAAATTTCATGCATGTGGGTTCTGATAGATAGACTGGTAGACCTCATCCATTGGTGTTGTTCGTGTTCAGCTTGATTGGTAAGCTTTGAGTCCTTCAAAGTTGCTGGGTGTAGGGTTTTGAGTACATATTGTGTATGTATGTATATATATTATGGGTAGGTCAGGGCCATGTTCCGACCAGAGTAAATCCATCAATAAAGGCTTCTAGACATATCTTGTTAGTCAGTGCAGTATGTTGGGAATGTGGTCCTTGTATCTATATTTTGTTTGTTTGTCAGCTGTAGCAGTTATGACGGCCTTGTCGGCCCAGCTTTATATTAATATTCAGTCAGAGTTAGTTTCTGCTTAGTTTTATATTTTGCTTCACAAACTCCATGGTCAAAGTATCACATTGTATGTTTCCTCAGTCTCAAGTTGATATGCTCGGTTAAGTGAGGCACTGGGTGCCGGTCTCACCTCCCCATTTTCGGGGCTTGACTCCTAGCCTCTAACATATTGACATTAATTAATCTCATTAGATTTAGTGTTCAATGGAGAACAAGGTTTTCATTGTAAATTGTTGTACTATATATGACCTTATACTAATTGTGCATCCTTAGTTACTGTCAACTTTATAATTTATCTTAGATCTATACTAACTGTTACTTACATGTAATTATGTTTATTACGCCATATATATAATTACTTTCTCTTCTTCTTTTTTTTATGCACATGTACTTAAAATGGACCTGCGGAGTTCTCAAAGAAATTAGGCCCGAGTTTTTCCTCTGTTTGGATTCTAAAGTTGATGTTGTCCGTCTTCATCGTCTGTTGGGCATTCCTCCTTTCAAGCCCAAACCTAGAGTCACCTCTTTCCCTTGTCGATTTAGTCTACTAATTATTCTCATATGTATATAACACTTGTCATATTTGATTGAATGCTTTTTCTTTGTACTTTTGAATTTTTCTTAACAACCTAGCCAAGCTCTAAAGACATAGGATAAAACAAACATCATGACTTAGTAATAATAATTCTAATTCATTAATCATTTCTTTTATCCAGTTCCTAATCTTTACTAATTATTTTTCATGGAAACGTTTTGAAACTAAAGCAACCTTTGTGAAGGTCGACAATCCTCTCTTTTCAAAAATCAAAAGAACCGAAATCAGAATTGGACTTCTAAAATTTAGCTTTTCTAAAAAGAAAAAATTGAACAAATGTTGCTGCAAAGGCATGTCTTTCAGACGGTTTCTTCGAAATAAAACGTGAGATTTAAGAAACAAGGTATACCTAAGGCCCACTTCTTTAAACACCTTTACGTTTTTAGAGTTATATAAATAGACACATCATTTTGAAAGACAAGGTATTTTAAAACATAGCCATATCTCACAAGGTTTTGAAAACACAAACATTATATACACACTTCGAAAACTCTTTCAATCATATAGATACAAATATTTTTTTAAAGGTTCTTATAAATCTATGCCCTCTTTTAAAAATTAAATATATTATTTTCAAGTAATAGGATGTAACTAGACTTACAATATGCAATGTTTTCAAGCACTAATTAAACAGAATATAGAGAACTAATTATTTAAAGCTAATTCAAGTCCTATGGGCCACCTCGGGTAGATTTTAAGGGGTTCCTAACACCTTCCCCTTAGAAGAACAAGAACCCTGTCCAAAATCTCATCGGTTAGCCGATAAATAGAGAAACCATCTTAGTAATTAAATAGGTACCCTAATATATATTTAAATATTAGGTGGTGACTCTCTTACATCATCAACAGGGAAACCACTAGTTGAATATTATTTTGACTCATGCACAACAGGGTACAACAACATGAATCAATGAAGAAGATGAGTTAGCCTGACCAAGCAGAGAAGGAATAGCCTCGATGGAAGAAGTGGCATCTTTACAAATCTATCCTGAGATTTTGTCACACTACCTCGCGACTACCTCCATCTCTTGAGGATGATGAACGATTAGTTGAATGTATATAGATTGATTCTGAGACAGAACCAGAGGAAGACCCAGAGGAAGAATCTGAGTTCATTTATGATGCAGAAGAATTTGAAGAAGACAGGGAGAAATAACCTGAAGAAGAAGAAGAAGAAGAAGAAGAGATAGGGAATGATTTCGGGGATGGTTATAAAAGTTTGTTAGTTTCACACCTTTTCCCACTTTGTATCTTTTATCTTGAACCTTTTCATGCCCTAAGGGCATGTTTGTTTGAGCCCATGTAATCTTATGATTGTTGGAAACAATGATGTAACCTTGCACCCGCCTATTACAATCCAAAGACTATTAACGAAAACCAAAATTTGCTTCGGATCAAATTTGTCAAATATAATTGTTTGTCAAATATTCATGACATAGGCCAACCTCCGGCAAAGTGAGGTCCCTCGAACACTAGGAAACGTGCTTTCTTGAATACATGATCTAACTGCTCTGTGTGCCTATACTTGTGCAAACACTGAAACAAACTTATGTTCTTTTTCTTTTTATTTTATTCTATTACTTTATTATTCCCCCAAAAGAAAGTTGTTTTATGTTGACCCAAAGCTGGAAGAACCACCATATAACTTGAGATCGAAAGGGAAGATGTGTGTGACAGATAACCCGATAGAAAACACTCTTGTAATAGCTGATAGCTCGGGGCGATCAGGAGAGAAGGATGATACACAGAATGAACAATATGTGGTTAGGATGGACCGGGAGATGTAATCATTAATGGATGAAGTACAACATATTCGGGAATTTGCACATCTGGCCGTGATCACCCCGTTTTCCTTCTTTAGATTCAATTCTTGACCATTTTCCTTCCACTACTCGCCATGCAAACAATATGCCAAAATGGAGAGGGAAGCTAAGTATAAGGAGGAATAATCGGTGTTCGAGCAATAACGAGCATTGGGAAAACATATGAAGAACCTTCAAGTTGCTCGAGGGACGAAAATCTAGGTTATGAGATCTATGTATCCAGCCCAATGTAGACATGCCGATATGGTACAAGCCTCCAAAGTTTGATGTCTTTTACAGGACATGTGATCTTCATGCACACGTGAGAACCTACTACGATAAGTTAGTTGTAGTAGGAAGAAACAAGAAGTTGAGGATGAAGCTACTCATAACGAGTTTGACAGGGGAGGCACATACTTGGTACACTCGCAGAGATCCCCGAAACTTGTGGGAGTTTCACTATATGGCAGAAGTTTACATGAACACTTTCGGTTCAACACAGAAATTACCCATGATAGGTTCACTCTAGTAAACTTGCAGAAGAAGGCGTCTGAATCATTTCAAGAGTATGAGCGTCGTTGAAGGTCAGAGGCTGCTAGAGCAAAACCCTAGTTAGATGGCAGTGAGCTGAATAAGTATTTCATCAGTGCTTAGGAAGGAATATATTTTGAGAAAATGATGGGCATGATGGGCCAAAAGTTCCCTGAACTTGTTAAAATGGGAGACCTTTTAGAGGAAGGTATAAGTCCGGCAATGTACAATCTATGACCGCATTGAAATTAGCTAGCAACGAAATCCAATCTGGTTCGATAGGCAGTAGAAAGAAGAAAAAGGAAGAGGTATCAGCAACAATTCCTTATTACCAGTCCAATCCACACCATGGAAACAACTCTTACCCTCCAAATACCTATTTCCCGCACCCACCTATGTATGCTCAAGTATACAACACATAACCATACTACAATCCCCAACTTCAATACTACCCACCTTGCGCCCATTCAAATCTAAATACACCATGACCATATGCTCCAGTTGAAACTACCACTCATCAAAATCGACCCACTTATGCACCTCGAGCTCGCCCAAATTTTGGAGAAAGAGGTCCCAGAAACTACACCCTGATTGCTGAACCTTCGGATCAAGTGTTTGAAATACTAAGGAGAGGATGCTTGATACTTCTGATAGAAGGAAGGATTCCTGAGTAACCGTCAAAATACTTTGATACCACCAAACAATGAGCCTTCCACTCAAATGCACTGGGGCATGATACCGATGATTGCTTCAAACTGAAAAAAATGAGATTGAGCCACTGATAAAAAGTGGAGCAATTCAATGCACCCTAGCTTCGCCCAATGTGAACTGTAACCTGCTACCAAACCACTGAAATCAAGGAGCTAATATGATCACCCTATATGAAGAATATGACCTGAAAGGAACTATCGTCACCATAGGGAAAGTTGAGGCTGCAATGATCCCACCTCGAAGGACTCCAATGATCAGCGTATAGTTAAAACCTATAGTGATGGTCCAGGCTTACTAGCAACAGTCCACCACTGCTATCAGAGATGAGGGTTATTGGGAATACAACACAGTCTCGTGGACGTATCATCAGAAAGGGAAAGCCAAGATGACGGACTCCGTAGTGGCTCAAGGAATGACCAGGTCTGGGAGGTCTTACGCTCCTAAGAAGTAAACGGAGGGATCTAGGAAGGGAATAGATTTATAGAAGGAATATAACAGATCTGAAGGCTGTAGAATTCTAGAAGAAAATGTCAACCAAAGAATACTCCATGGAAGAAAAACTAAATAAAACCCCAATGCAAATATCAATCATAGATCTACTGATGAGTTCTGACAGTCACAAAGACGCCCCGATGAAAGTGTTAAGTAGAGTGAGCATGCCAAACAAATATGATCACCTTCGAAATAGATGAGCTTCTTATAGAGTGTGTGGGCCACAACAAAGCTTTAAATATCATCGTCAAATGCTGAGATAAGGTGGTGTCCCGAGAACTTGTTGATGGAGGATCAATATCTGCCCTCTCTACCTTATGATAGTTGGGTATTCGTCTGAGATAAGTAGGAGAAAGTCATATGAGGGTAAGAGCTATAAATGGGTCAAAAAAGGACGTCGTTGGGAAATCTTTTTAGCTCTTCAAATCAGACCAGTTGAGTTTCCCATACTATTCCAAGTGATGGACATTTCATCTTCATACAACATGTTGCTAGGAAGACCTTGGATATACATAGCATGGGTAGTCCCGTCTACCCTACACCAGTGCATGATGTTCGAGTGAGGTTGTCAAGATATTGTAGTCTATGACTAATGGATTCAACCATCTTACCTAGAACATGCAATCATGTTCATAGAAGGATTAGACGGGGTCTCTTTTCATGTGGTCGAGATCATCCAGACCACAGAGATAGAAGAGACCGAGAAAAATCTTGGTGTGGAGTAAACCTACATATCAAAGATGGCTATGAGAGAAATGATGAAGTACAGATACAGACCACGAGCCTGATTAGACGGGATAACACAGCTGATTGAGCCAAATGGGCAGAAAGGTAGAGCTTGCATAGGGTATCAGCCTCCGACTGGGAATACTTGTACCAGTAGCTTCTGCAAGAAAGATTTTGTACCAGAGTGTGTTTCGGGTACATGTCAGAGCTCAACACTAGAGCACGACATCAACGATGGAATGGGAAGGTTGTTCGTGACCATGATCGAGGAATTCTATGACAAAGTTGATATCAAGACACCAACCATTCGGAATGTCGAACTTGTAGAGGACTTATAGAATTGGACCGTCAGCCCGTCTTTGGTTCGCAGGGAGTGTTGGTAGTGTTGAACTGTAAAAATTTTGAAAAAAATCATACGGTCAATAGAGGCTTGAACCGTGTCCATAGTCTTTGTCATTCGCCTCTTTGAACACGCAGACGTTCCTCTTTGATTAAATGAAAAGAACTAATTTCTTAAAGTTATTGCAAATTTATTTATTGCTTCATTTATACCTAGTTTTCTTTTCAATAATTAAAATGATAAAAACCCGCCAGCGATTATGAAATGTAACGAAACCCTCAACCAAAGTGATCCAGATTACGAGGAATACTATGAAAGCATGAAGTCATATAATCTCCCATAAGACATCGAATAGGTGGACAGTGAAAAAAATCCTAAACTTGAGGAGACAAAAGTACTCAGCCTAGGAAGCGTAGAAGACGTGAAAGGAACCCAAATTGTTTTCCATTTAGGAGAAGCGAAGAAAGAAGAATTGGTATGTGATGACCCGATAGGTCATCTAGAGTTTTAAAACCTAATTCTGTGTTTGGAAGCCTCCAATAGCTTCTTTAATCCTTCCTCAATTTGCGCGCGCAGTTCGAGTATTTTTCTAGAAGACTTTTATGTTAAAAACTAATAAAATATGAAATTTTACCTTAGAAATTAATTTGAATTGAATTCGATCAATGTTTTGAGCAAACAGACCCGGATCTGTGTTCTGACGGTCGTGGTGGGTCCGTATCGTGATTTGAGACTTGGGCGTATGCTCGGAATCAAATTTAGAGGTCCCTAACTCGAGTTATTGATTTTTGTTGAAACTTGAAAGTTTAAAGTTTTAGTTATTTTAAAGAACTGACCGATGTTTGACTTTGTTGATATCGAGTATGTATTTTGGTTCCGAAATATGGTATAGGTTCATTACTATATTTATGTCTTGTCTGTCAAATTTTGTGAGAAACTGAGTTGGTTTGACGTGATTCAGACGTCCGGTTGTTGAAATAGAAGTTCTAAAGTTTCATCAAAATATCCTTTGATATTGGTGTCTGATTCATAGTTCTAGGTGTTATTTTTAAGATTTAACCACGCGAGCAAGTTCGTACGATATTTTTAGACTTGTGTGCATGTTTTATTTGGAGCCCCGAGGGCTCGAGTGAGTTTCGGATATCATACAGACCATTTGAACATAGAAAAAAATTTGTTTTTGAGCTTTAGATGTCATCTGATGTGTTGTGTTTCGCGATCGCGAAGGGTAATCTGGGACTTGGGGAAAGGTACTCTACACGAACATGAGGAACAGGACGCGAACGCGGAGCATTATGGGGACTACCCTTCAGGAACACGTCCTCACCCACGCGAACGTGTAGTATTGGATGGGCTTGGTTTGGAATCGACTGTTACTCTATGTGAAAGCTTGACCAGGAGCACGAATGCATATAGCAACCCGAATCGCTTAAGCCAAACAGGCTATGCTCTTCATGAATGCGTCAGGGTTCATGTGAACGCGATGAACACTTGACGCAGTGGTTGAAACAGTCCCAAAAATGGGATTTTTCTCATTCTTTCAAAATTTCAAAACTAGAAAACTCTAGAAGCGACTTTTTCAAGAGTTCTTCTTCTCCGATTCATTGGTAAGTGATCCTAACCTTCTTTTTTTTAATCTTCAATTACATTTCATAAGATTTCAACCTAAAATATAGTACTTTCATGGTGGAAACTAGAGGTTTGGATAGAATTAGAGATTTTTCTAAAATTAGAATTTACACCTCAAATTGAGGTTTGGTTTGGAAAGAAATAACATAACCTGGCTCGGGGGTGAATGGGTAAATGGATTTTGGTCCGAACCTTGGGTTTTGACCAAGCGTGACCGGGGTAAATTTTTACTTTTTGGGGGAAAGTTTGGAAATTCTAAATGTATGCATTATAATTGATTTCGTTAGCAATATTTGATATTATTGAGTCAATTATGGTTAGATACGAGTGATTTGGAGGTAGATTCTAGGGGAAAGGCCTCAGATAGCTTTGAATTAGTCTTTGGAGCAAGGTAATTGTCGTGGTTAACCTTGACCTGAGGGATTAGGATTTGTTTTCCTATTTGCTACATGTTTAGATGTTTGGTACAACGTATATGTGAGATGACGACTACTTATGTGTTTTCTTTGAGTCAAAGCATGCGGTGGAACTTGTTTTCTTGCAATTTATCTCCTTCTTGATCATAATATCCATGCTTAGTCTAGTTAATTATTAAATTGACCATTGTTTCGCATTTATGAGCTATTTGAGATATTTGAGAATTGTTTTTCTGAAGTTGAAGATGGTATTTTGGAAACATTTTTGATGTGGGATTGTTCATGCTTATTATGTCTCCCTTTGTTTATGCTCACTTTTATATAGTAAGAGAGAGTGTTAATGCACGATGGGTGATGCCGTGTTGTATCTATTGATTAGGATGAAAGTGAGAGTAAAAGCACGAAGGGTGATGTCGTGCAGTTATTATTGTTTCATAGTGAGGTTGAGAATAAAAGCACGAAGGGTGATGTCGTGCCGATAATAATGTTTTACAGTGAGTTTAAGAGTAAAATCACGAAGGGTGATGTCGTGCCGATATTATTGTTTCATAGTGAGGTTGAGAGTAAAAGCATGAAGGGTGATGCTGTGCAGTTTTGTTCATTTTGCTGGTTAAAGGCTTATTGATGGTTTCTTGTTATCATTCCATGTAGTATTTATCGTATCTTGTACCCCCTTTTCGCATGTCCCCTCCGAAAGTCACATGTTTACCTTTTACTTGTTATTGTGTTGTACGTATATTGTTATCTGCACGTGTTTATTTTTTGTGGGTGTCTTGTCAAAGCCTCATCACTACCTCGTCCAGGTTAGGCTCGACACTTAGGGAGTACATTGGGTCGGTTGTACTCATACTACACTCTGCACTTCTTGTGCAAATTTTGGTATTGGTCCCAGCTGTCAGTTAGGCGTTTCAGCTTGGATTCACTTTTGGAGACTCGAGGTAGTTATGCTGGCGTCCACAGACCTTGAAGTCCCCTTCCATTTCCCCCAGTTTACTGTTCTTTTCGTTCAAGGCAATTGTATTTATTTCAAACCCTATTTTTAGAAACTTTATAAGCTCGTAAATTGTGACTCTAGATCTGGGTTGTACTTAAATATTAAAGATGTTTATGTTATTTTTCACTCAGTATTATTTTCAGTTCGGCTGAATTGTTTTTACTTATCGTAATTGATTAAAATTTTCTTAAAGATCCTCTAACATTAGCTTGCCTAGCAAGTGAAATGTTAGGCGTCATCACGGTCCCGGAGGTGAGAATTCCGGGTTGTGACAAGTTTGTATCAGAGCACTAGGTTTCCTAGGTCTCACAAGTCACGAGCAGGCTTAGTAGAACCTGGAAGATCGGTACGGAGACGTATGTGCTTATCTTCAAAAGGCTATGAAGTTTAGGAACAAATTTCACTTATATTCTTCATTGTCGTGTGATTTTATTCTATCATTAATGATTGAACTCTTTTGTTCTTGTTCTTCTTCAGATGGCGAGAACACAGGCTACGTCTTTAGTCGGACAGCAGCCGAAGCCCCTAGTGGCAGCTCCTGTTAGGGGCAGAGGTCGAGGCCAAGGCCGCGCCAGAGGCCGAGGTAGAGTCAGAGAACAGCTTAGAGCTCGAGCACCAGCATCATCAATGGAGCCTCAGGTGGATTTTGATGAGGACCCCTCCGCGACATGAGATGGCGATGAACCCCTCGGACTGTACATGTTGGACCAGCTCAGGTCGTGGAGGGGTTCATCGCCACCCTAAGGCTTCCGGACGCTCTAGTCCGTTTGGTGGGCCATGTGGAGAGTGTGTCCTAGGCTGATATATTTCCTATGGAACCATTTGTGTCTCAGGATGGGGGAGAAGAACACACTCCCTCTACTCACACTCCAGAGCATATGGCTCCGCAGTATCAGACTCCAGCAGCCCCACCAATTGGGGTAGTTTAGCCAGTTGTTGCGGCATAGGCTGGTCATGGACCTGCCATCTCTCCAGATACTTTATGGAGATTGGACAAGTTTACAAAGCTCTTTCCAGTTCACTTTAGGGGTGCACCTTTATAGGACCCACAGGATTATCTTAACATCTGTCATGAGGTGCTGCGAAACATGGGTATAGCGGAGACAAACGGGGTTGATTTTGCTGTATTTCATATGACGTGTTCCGCCAAGAAATGATGGAGGGATTATGTGTTGGCCAGACCAGCTTGGTCGCCTGCTCTTACTTCGGAGAATTTCTCTCAGCTCTTCCTAGAGAATTCCTTCCCTATCACATTGAGAAAGGATTACTGTCGGTAGTTCGAGCGTCTCCAGTAGGGCAGTATGACTGTTACTCAGTACGAGACCCGTTTCGTGGATCTAGCACGTCATGCACTTCTTTTTCTTCCTACTAATAGGGAGAGGGTGAGGTGGTTCATCAAGGACTCGCTCACCCCATTAGGCTTCAGATGGCCAAATAGACTGGGGTGAGATATCTTTCCAGGCGGCTACAAATGTCGCCCGGCGGATCGAAGAGGTTCTTCCATAGTAGAGAGGGCAGGGGTCTGACAGGAGACCACATCATTCTGGTGGGTTCAGTGGAGCCTCGTATGGAGTTAGGGGTACTTTTGGAAGAATCCAACCTCCCAGGCCATTTCATTTAACACTCTAGGCATCTCAAACTGCTTCAGGTGGTCGCGGCCCTCATATGTCTCATCCCGATCAGCTATTCGATAGTGCACCACAAACTCATATTAGTGTACCTCCTCTCCATAGTTTTCAGGGTGGTTACTTAGGTCGAAAAGTAAAGTTTTATGGATATCCCCCACAGCAACCGAGGTCTTGTTATACTTGTGGTGACCCGAGGAACATTGCTAGATTTTGCCCTCGAGCACCGGGCACCGGGCAGCTTACAGCAGCAGGGTTCTCAATTCCAGCGCTAGTTGCTCGACCGCCTGCTCAGCCAGCCAAAGGCAGGGGTTAGCAGCCATAGGTAGAGGTCCGACTATTAGAGGTGGATGTCAGACCGTTAGAGGTAGAGTCTAGCCAATTAGAGTCCTCCCTAGGGACGCGATTCAGAGTGGTGGGGCCCAGCCCCGATGTTATTGTTTCCTAGACGGGCCCGAGGCGGAGTCATCTGATGCTGTTATCACATGTATTGTTTTAGTTTGCCATAGGGATGCTTCAGTTCTATTTGTTCTGGGCTCTACTTATTCCTACGTGTCATCCTATTTTGCTTCGTATCTGGTTGTGCCTCGTGATTATTTGAGTGCTCTTGTGTATGTGGCCACACCGGCGGATGATTCTATTATTGTAGATCGTGTCAATCATTCGTGTGTGTTCATCATTGGGAGTCTCGAGACTAGCGTAGATCTTCTACTTCTCGATATAGCTGATTTTTATGTCATCTTGGGCATGGATTGGCTATCACCTTATCACGCTATATTGGATTGTCACGCTAAGACGGTGACCTTATGCTTGCAAGGGTTTCCTTGATTAGAGTGGAGAGGGACTCCTGGCCATTCTAGCAGTAGGGTTATCTCTTATGTGAAGGCTCAGCGTATGGTCGAGAAGGGGTGTTTAGCTTATTTGTCTTATGTCCGCGGTTATGGTGCAGAGGTTCCTTCCATGGATTCAATACCAATTGTTCATGAGTTTTTAGAGGTGTTTCTTGTAGATCTGTCGGGGATGCCACCCGACATAAATATTAACTTCTGTATTGATTTGGCTCCGGGAAATCAGCCCATCTCTATTCCGCCATACAGTATGACCCCGCCAGAGTTGAAAGAATTGAAGGAGTAGTTGCAAGATTTTCTTGATAAGGGCTTCATTGGACCTAGTGCCTCTCCCTGGGGTGAACCTGTGTTGTTTGTGAAGAAGAAGGATAGATCGATGAGGATGTGCATCGATTATCAGCAATTGATCAAAGTCACCATCAAGAACAATTGTCCATTGCCGAGGATTGATGACTTATTTGATCAGCTTCAGGGTGCCAAGGTGTTTTCGAAGATGGATTTGAGGTCCGGATACCATCAGTTGAGGATTAGGGTATTCGATGTCCCTAAGATAGCTTTTCAGACTCGGTACGAGCATTATGAGTTTCTAGTGATGTCCTTTGGGTTGACGAATTCCCCAACATCATTTATGGATTTGATGAACTCGGTATTCAATTCATATCTGGATTCCTTTGTGATTGTATTTATTGACGATATCTTGATCTACTCACGCAGTCGAGAAGAGCACGAGAAGCATCTTCAGATTGTACTTCAAACCCTGAGAGATGGCCAATTATATGATAAGTTTTCAAAGTGCGAGTTTTAATGGTTGGGCTCAGCCACTTTCTTGGGGCACGTCGTATCCGCAGAGGGAATTCAAGTGGATCGTCAGAAGATTGAGGTAGTTCAGAACTGGCCTAGACCCACTTCAAACACGGAGATTTGAAGTTTCTTGGGTTTGGTATTACCATCGGTTTGTGGAGGGGTTCTCATCGATAACATCCCATTGACCGGACTGACCCAGAATGGTTCCCCGTTCAGATGGTCGGACGAGTGTGAGGTGAGCTTTCAGAAGCTCAAGAATGGCTTAACTACAGTGCCAGTGTTGGTGTTTCCCACAGGTTAAGGATCTTATACGGTATATTGTGATGCATATTGTGTTGGGCTCGGTGCAGTATTGATGCAGGATGGCAGAGTGATTGCATATGTGTCGCGATAGTTGAAGGTTCATGATAATAATTCCTATGTCCATGACTTAGAGTTGACAGCCATTGTTCATACACAGAAGATTTGGAGGCACTATCTTTACGACGTTTCATGCGAGGTTTTCATGGATCATTGGAGCCTTCACTATTTGTTAAAACAAAAGGATCTCATTTGAGGCATAGGAGGTGGTTGGATCTATTGAATGGCTATGATATAACCATCTAGTATCATCTCGGGAAAGCCAATGTAGTGTCAATGCCTTGATTAGAAAGGAAGCGAGTATGGTTAGCCTTGCGTACATTCTAGTCGGTTAGAGACCACTTGCATAATATGTTCAAGACGTGGCCAATCATTTCATGAGGTTGGATATTTCAGAGCCCAGTCGTGTTCTAACTTGTACAACCGTTTGGTGTTCCTCGTTTGAGCGCATCAGGAGTGGCGGTATGATGATCCTCGTTTGCTTGTACTTAGAGAAGGAGTTTTGAGGATGTAAGGTCATATTTGTGTGCCCAATATAGATGGACTTCGTGAATTGATTCTTGAGGAGGTCCACAATTCCCTATATTTTATTCATCCGGGTGTTGCCAATATGTATCAGGGCTTGTGGCAACATTATTGGTGGAGGAGGATAAAGAAGGATATAGTGGCATATGTTGCTCGGTGTCTACAGTTTTAGCAAGTAAAGTGTGAGCATCAGAGACCTGGTGGTTTGCTTCAGAGATTAGAGATTCCTGAGTGGAAGTGGGAGCGTATCAATATGGATTTGTTGTTGGACTCCCACGAACTCAGAGGATGTTCGATGCTGTATGGTTATTGTGGATAGGCTGACCAAGTCAGCGCATTTCATGCCAGTGGCAGTTATCTATTCTTCATAGCGTTTAGATAAGATCTACATCCGCAAAATCGTCCATCTTCACGGTGTGCCCGTGTCTATCATTTTTAATCGAGGTACACAGTTCAACTCTCACTTCTAGAGAGTAGTACAACGTTAGTTGGGCATGCAGGTTTTGTTTAGCACATCATTTAATCCTAAGACGGACGGACATTCCCAGTGCACTATTTAGATATTGGAGGATATGATTCGCGCTTGTGATATAGATTTCGGGGGTTTGTGGGATCATTTCTTGCCACTTGCAGATTTTTCCTATAATAACAGCTATCAGTCGAGCATTCAGATGGGTCCCTATGAGGCATTATACGGAAGGTAATTTCCATCGCCAGTTGGATGGTTAGAGTTGGGGGAGGCTCGGTTGCTAAGTACAGATTTGGTACAGGATTCCTTGGATAAGGTAAAGATTATTCAGGATCGACATCGCACAGCTCAGTCCAGTCAGAAAGGGTATGCCGACCGTCGAGTTCCTGATGTTGCATTCATGGTCGGAGAGAGATTATTTCTTCAAGTTTCACCCATAAAGGGTGTGATGAGGTTCTAAAAGAAGGGAAAGACCCCTAGGTACATCGGACCCTTCGAGATTCTGGAGGAATGGGTGAGGTGGCTTAAAGGTCGGATTGCCACCAAATTTATCAGTAGTTCATCCAGTATTCCATATATCCATGCTCCGGAAGTATCACGGTGATCCGTCCCATGTCCTTGTTTTAGCTCAGTCCAATTGGACAAGGATTTGACTTATGAGGAGGAGCCGAGTCCTATTCTAGCTCGGCAGGTTCGACAGTTGAGGTCTAAGAGTTATCCTTCAATTCGAGTGTAGTAGAGAGGTGAACCAGTCGAGGCAGCTACTTGGGAGTCCGAGTCAGATATGCAGAGTAGATATCCACACCTTTTCACCAGCCTAGGTGTTTTTCTATGCTCGTTCGAGGACGAACGGTTCTTTTAAGGGTGGAGATCGTGATGACCCGATAGGTCATCTAGAGTTTTAGAACCTAATTTTATGTTTTGATGCCTCCAATAGCTTCTTTAAGCCTTCTTCGATTTCCATGCGCAGCTCGGGTGTTTTTTTCATAAGGCTTTTATGTTAAAAATTGATAAAATATGAAATTTTTCCTTAAAAATTCATTTGAGTTGACTTCGATCAACGTTTTGAGCAAACGGACCCGGATCCATGTTTTGACGGTCTCGGTGTGTCCGTATCATGATTTGAGACATGGGCATATGCCCGGAATCAAATTGGAGGTCCCTAGCTCGAGTTATTGATTTTTTTTGAAAATTGATGGTTTAAATGTTTAATGATTTTAAAGAACTGATTGATGTTTGACTTTGTTAATACCGGGTCCATATTTTGGTTCCGGAATTTGGTATAGTTTCATTTCTATATTTATGTATTGTCTGTCAAATGGTGAGAAACAGAGTTGGTTTGACGTG
The DNA here is from genome assembly GCA_005239505.1 of Nicotiana paniculata. Classification (NCBI taxonomy): domain Eukaryota; kingdom Viridiplantae; phylum Streptophyta; class Magnoliopsida; order Solanales; family Solanaceae; genus Nicotiana; species Nicotiana paniculata. The sequence goes on along the minus strand of ML314025.1, from coordinate 53,635 downwards.
ATTCGGACGTCCAGTTGTTGAAATAGAAGTTCTAAAGTTTCTTGAAAATTTCATTTGATTTTGGTCTTTGATTCATAGTTGTAGGTATAATTTTGGCGATTTGATTGCACAAGCAAGTTCGTATGATATTTTTATACTTGTGTGCATGTTTGGTTTGGAGCCCCGAGGGCTCGGGGGAGTTTATGATACCCTACGTACCATTTGAACTTAGAAGAAAATCTGGTTTTTAGGCTTCAGCTGTCATCTGGTGGGTGGTCCTTCGTGATGCGAAGCCTTTTCTCGTGATTGTGGAGGGAATCTGGGACTGGTGGAAAGGTACTCTATGAGAACACGAGGAATAGGACGCGAACGCGGAGCAGTGGGGGGACTACACTTCGCGAACGCGTAGTGTTGGATGAGCTGGGTTGGGAATCGATTGTTGCTCTATGCGAACGCGTGACCCAGAGCGCGAATGCGAAGGCTTGAGGAGCTAAGCCTACCCAAAATCATAGAGAGACCCGCGATCTCGTAAGGAAAACAGGCTCTGTTCTTTGCGAACACGTCAAGGTTCACGCGAACGCGATGCACACCTGACGCCAGTGATTGAAACAACCTCAAAAAGGGGATTTTTCTTATTCTTTCAAATTTTCAAAACTAAAAAACCCTAGAAGCGACTTTCCCAAGAGTTCTTCTTCCATAATTCATTGATAAGTGACTGTAACCTATTTTCTTTCAATCTTGTATCACATTTCATAATATTTTAACCTAAAATCTAGTACTTTCATGGTGGAAATTGGGGGGTTGGGTAGAATTAGGGATTTTCGTAAAATTGGAATTATACCTCAAATTGAGGTTGGATTTGGGGAAAAATTACATAATCGGGCACGGGGGTGAATGGGTAAATGGATTTTTGTCCGAACCTCGGGTTTTGACCAAGCGTGCCCGGGGTCGATTTTTTACTTTTTGGGAGAAATTTTTGAAATTCTAAGTTGATGCATTGTAATTGATTCATTTAGCATTATTTTATATTATTGAGTCAATTGTGGCTAGATACAATTGGTTTGAAGGCGGACTCTGGGGGACAGGCCCCGGTAGAGCTTTGAATTGGTCTTTGGAGCGAGGTAAGTGTCGTGGCTAATCATTTTTTTTTCTGTGGCAAATCCACTAGGCAGGAGCCTAGGGCTAGTTTTATTAATACTAAAAAGCTAAAAAGAACCACATAGGAAGAGTACAAATAAGGGGGACAATCGCACCAGTAATGTTGCCTCTATGCCTTGGCTACATAATCACTCCTCTGCGCCTCACAATGTCCTTATGGCAGCCTCGTGTAGAGGAATCATGGTGTAGATGCCGGCAAAGTCTCACGAGGGCATATAATCTCATAGCCATTTGGATATCTTTCCAAAGGCATAGGGCTAGAGCAACACAAACTGGGCTAAACCTTACCTTACTAATCCTATTGAGGCAAATAAAAAGCCTCACCTACTAGCATGCATGTAAAAATAAAGAACTAGCTAGTACTAAATATTCTATGATCATCACAGAGTTTATAACATACTCTGTGATGATATTACATAATATTATGCTAATGTGATGGTAGAATAAAAATATGTATAAATAACAGTGATGTCATCCCTTCTCTAATTTTGTGAAGTCTTCAACTTGTAGACGTTTATCTTCATCCTCTACCCTCTTCAAAATGTCTTCAAATTTCATGTCTTCTTCTTCGAACGAGTGGAATTTGTTGACGTAGTTGGATAAACTTGTTTTTGTTTGGCAACTCTCATTGGGAGTCGCCTTATGTTAACATCTTGGCTCATCTTGCCGTCCCAACTTTTTTCTCTCGTGTGTGCCTTCTTCTTTTTTCCGCTATACATAGGTGATAAGTCACCTTTCCTTGCTTCATCTGCTCGACATTTACTTAGAAGTTCATCTTCCTCTCCCTCTTCATATATATCTCTTCCTAGTTTCACCGGATTGACCATGTCGTGCTCAAAACCTTGGGCAATCAAGGCCTTTGTATCATGAATATTTACCAAGGTTATTTTGTTTTGCTTCAGCTCCATGTCTTTCATTTTCTTTCTGGTTTTACTCATCTTTCCAGTGCTCAAAGCAGTTTGATATAACAAAACTGCAGGTTTAGAACTTACCATTTCATCCAGAAGTTTTCTTTCCTCCACACTGATCGTTGGAACTCTTGTAACTTTGTGTAGTTGTGCATCTCCTGAGTTGTTTACATTAAGTTGATGTTGTCCATGACTTGCTACTGTTACTGCATATAGATCAGTCCCACACATAGCAGCTGAAATCTGTTGCTGCCCAGTCGACATTGCTCCAGATTTGTTTGCAAGTTGTTGCTGCCCAATCGACTTTTCTCTAGGATTGCTTGCATTCAACTGCTGCTCATTTTTTGCGTTCAATTGCTGCTGCTGATGTCCTGACAGATTTATTACTGGACTAGCAGCTGGACTGCTCGACAAAATATGTTGTCCATGATGCTTTGATGCTTGAAATTCAATCAATGTTGCACCAGTTGTATTATGTTGCTTCCTAGACTTAGGGATAAAATTAGGAGTTTTAGCATTTAACATGCTACCTGATTCTAACTTGGACGTACTTCCAGTTTTTGGAATAAATGGAGAACCTACTAATAACAGCTCCTCATCACCACTACACCTCTCACCTTCATAAGTAGAATCCTCTGCAAAATCAACACCCAGTCTTCTTCATCGTCAAACTCAGGTTGGTCAGCCCATAGCTTAGATTTAATCGCCACCGCCCTCACATTTACTTTACTAACCTCATTGTTGTTTCCTGTGGACAACACCAACTTTCCATGATCACCACCATGTTCTGCACAGGAATCCAAGGATTGTGATGGTACTTCAAAGACGGAAGTGTTCAACGTAACAAATGGTTGTTTAACCATATTAGTATGCAACATCATCGCGTTCTGGGCATCTTTGATTATTTTTTCCACCTGTGGACTGGAAAAATGTAAGGTCAGAGCATTAGAGCTATGTTCTTGATTAATCGTTAGCTCCTCCACCAGGTTCACCTTTGAAGCTACATTAGATACTGCTCCAGTCATTTGGTCGTCAATAGGAACAAGAGCAAGATCTTGTTCTTCTTGATCTACCTGCTGTATATTCTTCTCACCATCATCATTTATATTGCCAAGAGCATCAAAAGGATTTGAACTTTTTCGAACACCTGGAGTGTCTCTTGCAATCTGCATTAATTTTTTGCTGTTTGGACTGACTTTTTTGCTGGAAATCGTTGTCCAGTTATCCTTAATATTATGCTGTCCAGCTTCCTTTGAATCTTGTCCAGCATCAGTAGGTATTGAACGCTCAGACTCAACCCCTTCTAAAGCAACTTCAGCTGGAACTAATGCAGCAGGAGAGGCATCTACAACAGCTTTACCCATGGAAACAACCAAACCAGTTGTATCCAGACTAGCTGGATTTTTTGTATCTTTACCAATATGTCCTGCCCCTGCTACCTTTTGTTGATTATTACCAATGTTTGCTCGATTCAAGGCATCCCCTTGCATATTAATTTCACAAACTGAAGCAGCCATATCATTTTGACGATCCTGTCCAACATCAGCAGTAACCTTCAAAGCATCAGTTGTAGCTTCAAACATCTGTGCAAACACTGTGCTAGCAAGTATATCAGCTTCACGTTTTGCAACATCAATATCTACAGCTTTTTTCAATAATTCACGATCTTGCCCAGACTCTAGATTTTTCTGTTGGTCACTAGTCACCTGCCCAGTTTTGTGGTCATCAACATTCACAGGTTTAATAACCTGACGAGTGCCCTTCATCATAACTATTTCCCTAACCAAATTTTCATTGAAATCTCTAGCTAGATATCGATCAACTGGAATATCGGCACGACTCGATGCATTAGTTTTTTGCTTCAATTTAGCATTTAAATAATCCCTAGCATCCCCTTGTAAATTTTCCACGTTGCTCATATCCTCGTCCAAAGCCAAAACTTCAGCAGGCAGTACACGATAATTATCACCATTCCTTTCAACAAATCTTTCCTGTTGATCCTTACTTTGTCCATTCTTCACACGACATATTTTTTCATCGTGGCCTGTTTACAATAGCTGCAATAACTTGGAAGATTATCATACACAAAATCTTGAAAGTGTTCAGCTATTTTTTCAGAACATGTATCTAAATATTGTAACCTAATTCTCTTTGGATGATTATCGAGCAGGTCCAACTCCACTTTAACACGTGCAGTACTTGGTCTGGATTTATCATGGGTTGCTTTATCAATTGCCATTGGCTTTCCAACAGCAGAAGCAATTGAAAGCAACGCTGTTTTGGCAAACAAATCTGGAGGCAGACCTGGTAGTGAAATCCAAACCCACGCCCTTGTAGTTTCTTCTTTAGGATTAAAGAGCAATGTCCAAGGTAACAATCTATACATATAATCGTTCCCATTACAGTGAATATATCCAACAGGTCCTGACGCAACATGAACATAATCTTCATATAGATCAAACCTAATAAGCATGTGCTTATGTTCTAGTTGTCCGATGCGGCAGTTACCTTTAATTCCAAACGATTTTGGAATCACTTTGCGTAAATCATGAACTGTTGGGTGCGTATATGCGAGCTTCATCAATACTGCCTGGTTTAATCCCTCTTCAACACTGAATTGTTGAACTTCCTTCATTGTAAACTGGATCGTAGGTTCTCCATGGATAATCTCAATAGGTTTAAGTTGTGTTTTTGATAGATTTTGGACTGTGTGGTTTGTGTGTAGCCGTGCAGCATATGTTGTTGATGGTTTAGGGTTCGAATCTATCTCTCCCACAACCAAAGGCTGGGGAGAGATGGTGGCAGCCATGGAAAGCTCAAATCACCATAGCTAGAGAGAAAACGAGAGGGGAGGCCGGTTTAGGGGTTTTTTTCGTGGCTAATCTTGACTTGAGGGATTAGGATTTTTTTGCCTATTTTCTACATTTTTAGATGCTTGGTACAACGTATATGTGAGGTGATGAGTACTTATGAATTCTCGTTGGGTAAAAGCTTGCGGTGGAACTTGTTTTCGTGCAATTTATTTCCTTCTTGATCATGATATCCATGCTTAGCCAAGTTAATTATTAAGTTGATTGTTCTTTTTGCATTTATGAGCTATTTGAGGTATTTGATTATTGTTTTCCCGAAGTTGAGGATGGTATTGTGGAAACATTATTGATGTGAGGCATGTTCTTGCTTATTCTATCAACCTTAGTTTATGCTCATTGTTATATGGTAAGAGAGAGTGTTAATGCACGAAGAGTGATTTCATGATGTATCTATTGATTATGATTAAAGTGAGAGTAAGATCACGAAGGGTGATGTCGTGCAGTTATTACTGTTTCACAGTGAGGTTGAGAGTAAAAGCACAATGGGCGATGTCGTGCCGGTATTAATGTTTTACAATGAGGTTGAGAGTAAAAGCACAAAGGGTTTTGCCATGCCGATATTATTTTTTCATAGTGAGGTTGAGAGTAAAAGCAGGGTGGTCCCGTGCAGTTCTTTTCATTATTTTTTGTTCATTTTGATGGTTAAAGGCTTATTGACTGTTTCTTGTTATCATTCCCTGTAGTATTTATCGTATCTTGCACCCCCTTTTCGCATGTCCCCTTCGAAAATCACATGTTTAGATTTTACTTGTTGTTGTGTTCTACTATCTGCACATGTTTATTTTTATGTGGGTGTCTTGTCAAAGACTCGTCACTATCTCGTCGAGGTTAGGCTCGACACTTACAGAGTACAGTGGGTCAGTTGTAATAATACTACACTCTGTAGTTCTTGTGCAGATTTTAGTTTTGGTCCCTGCTGCCCGTGAGGCGTTTCAGCTTGGATTGGCTTTTGGAGACTCGAGGTAGTTCTGCTGGCGTCCGCAGCCCTTGAAGTCCCCTTCCATTTCCCCTAGTTAACTTTTCTTTTCGTTCAAGACAGTTGTATTTATTTCAAATCCTATTTGTAGAAACTCTAGAAGATCATGAATTGTGACTTTAGATCCGGGATGTACTTACATATTAAAGATGTTTATGTTATTTTGCACTCAGTATAAATTTCACTTCCACTTAATTGTTTGAACTTATCGTAATTGATTAAAATTGTCTTAAAGATCCTCTAATGTTGGCTTGCCTAGCAAGTGAAATGTTAGGCCCATCATGGTCCCGAAGGTGGAAATTTCGGGTCGTGACATGGTCGAGCTTCTCTGACAGTACATCGACGTATTCGCGTGGTCATATGACACCATTCCTAGATTGAGCACTGACATCATTTTGCATCAATTTCCTACTGATCCTGGCAGACCACCAGTCAAACAAAAACCCATAAAATTCTAGCCGGATCAGGATTTGACGATATAAGAAGAAGTAACCAAGAAAATAAAGGTGAATGTAGTGAGAGTCACCAATTATCCCACATGGTTGGAAAATATCGTACCGCTTCCATAGAAGGATGGGATAATCAGAATATGTATGGATTATCGAGATCTTAACAATGGTAGTCCAACGGACGATTTCCCTCCACCAAATATTCATATCCTCATAGAAAACTGCGCAAAGCATGAGCTAGAGTCATTCATAGATTGTTTTGCCGGGTACCATCAGATTCTGATGCATGAAGAAGATGAAGAGAAGACAACGTTCACTATGCTTGGGGAGTTTATTGCTAAAGAGTCATTCCATTAAACTTCAAAAACACCATCATTACTTACATGAGTGCCATGACAACCCTTTTTCACGACATAATTCACAAAGAGATCGAGGTATACCTGGACGATGTCATCATCAAGTCTCGAAAGAGTTTCAGAACATTTGGACAATTTGAAGTTTTTTAGCGCTTGCGGAGGTATAGTCTGAATTTAAACCCTGCAAAATGTGAATTGGAGTCCCTGCTTATAATTTTCTAGGTTTCATCGTAAGCAGGAAAGGGATAGAATTGGATTCATTAAAATCAAAGCCATTCGAGAATTTCCACTGCCTAAAAGAAAAAATGATGTGATGAGTTTCCTTGGTATGGTAAATTATATCAGCCAATTCGTAGCCCAGTCCACAGTAATTTGCGAACCTATTTTCAAGCTACTGAAAAAGATGCTGCTACAAAATGGACAGAAGAGTGTCAGAAAGCCTTCAGCAGGATCAAGGAGTACTTGTCAAACCCACCGGTGTTGGTTCCTCCTGATCCCCGGAAGCCATTGTTGTTATACCTGTGAATTTCGGATAATGAATTTGGATGCATGTGTTACAACCCATATTTGCGTACGTTAAATCATGTCGTAAGTTAGTCGATGTAAGTATTAGAAGATATTATATTTGAGATGATAAGTTAATCCTATTGGTCTTAAATGATACAAGGTGTATAACAATGGTTAACAAGTATTAGAAGTTAGAACTAAAATGAATCAAGGATGTTGTAACCCGTATTTTAGGGTAAAACTAGAGGTTCTTAATATTCTAATGATTTCATGTTTTAAGATATTTCAATAATATAATATACATATCTTAATTATTTAAGTCAAGCGAGTTATGAAACAAAAGTTGACAAAAGTTGTTGCAACTTACGTTCATAATTTTACTTATATTTTAGATCTAATGTTGCTAAGCTTTTCTATTAGTGTACTTGGGATTATGGGCTGATCAACCCACAAAATTGAATATATCAGAGTCTATTTTCCAACACATTAAACCGTTCATCGATACGACATCGGAGTAGAGAGATATTTGCGTTTTTGCAAGACTGCACAAGCAGCTCTCTATGGGACCCACTTAGGCGGTTGAGATATATTGATATATATGATACGCCTAAAGCCCATTTTAGCTCATTATTTTTAACTCTCTTCATACCCTAGACGCATAAAAACTTTCTCTCAAGGTTCTCTCATGATCCAATATCAAAACAAAGGGCAAACAACACAAATCAAGTGTCAGGAATCCCGTGGCGCTAGTGAGTTTCTTGTTCTTCTTGTTGTTGATGAGTGGTGTGTGGTTACAGATCGTGTGGGAGATTGATTAATGTTTTTTGAGTTCTGTAAAATACTCTCTCCGATTTCAAGTCTTCCAAACTGATTCTAGTACCGTAAAACCCGAATTGATTGCTAGTTTCGCTTCCTTGTTCTTGTAGCTGCATTGGAAGGTTATTTCATGGTGAAATAAGGAAATTGAGTTGGTATGTCTGTTTAAAGGTAATGAACCTCTTAGTCTACATGTATTTAAGTTAATCCAAGTTGCGGCGAAGTCGTTGAGGCTAGAACATGTGATATATCTATCGAAAGGCTCGTTAGTAATGTTGTTGATTGGTGGACTGTTTTGGGAGGATTAATATGATTATTATTGATGTTGTTTGGGATATTTGGTGATTGTTTTAACTTGTAGGAAGTCATATAAATAGGGAAGGTTATGTCCGTTTTATCGTAAAATAGGTTGCGGTTGATATATACTAGTTACGACGCTTAAACGATAACAATAGTATCATTTCTGTTATTGTAGACTAAGGAGCCATGAGATTTGCATATATTGAGGTTGGGCATTATATAAAATGTATGTGAGGCTATCACTTTCCTTCTTTTTCATGACTCTGGTATTACATAGTGTAATGACGAGCTTCTAAAGATACTCCACTCTTATAAGCTAGCAGTACTTACATTGTTCCCTTCTTATGGAACGATTGATGTTGATGTTTCTTATCTTATTCTTATATTATCAAAGTTATTGGTATGTCATTGTACACGGTAAAACCGGGGAAGGACGATTTTAAGGCTTCTACAGCATTCCGAGCCTCAACCTCGATTATATCGGAGCAGAATCCGAAGTTAAACCCCGAGGTCCATTCCTCGAGGATGTATCCCGAGGGATTGATATACCTCGAGTAAGAGTAAAATATCGAAGACCATCGTGGAAAAGCGGAAAGTTATAAAAGGCACGTGATTAAAGCTCACCAAGTATGCAAGAATAGTACAAGTCTGTACCGTGATATTAAATAGTTGTACCATCTACATTTCTTTGTAATACTTACACATATACTATGTTGGGATTTACCCTCCTATATAAAGGGGACCCTTGTCATTTTGTAACGAGGATGAAATTCAGTACAAGAATGAACACTCTGTGCTCTCTACTCAAACATTCTCTACAATTGTTCCATTGATTTATTGTCTTTCATTTATTGTGTTCATTAATTGTTCATCATTTATTGATCATTATTGATCATAAAGAGGCCATCTTCAAGGCCTTCAATATTGTTATACCTCCTTTGACCGCCATCAGTCAAGCTTTCGAGCTCGACCTCGAGACCCGTTCTCGACCAGCTCGAGACCCCGTCTCTTATCTGCTCGGTTTGCACAACTCTATTATCCTTTGCTCTTATCTCATTTCCTTAACTCTCACTTAGCATCTATTTCCCTAACAACTAGTATTGAAATATATCACATATCTTCAGAACCAAAAAATCAAATATAATTGTAATTACCGTTTCCACAGTGAACAGTTTGGCGCCCACCATGGGGCGAAAAATAATAGTGATTGTTTTAAGTGCTGGTTTTCTAAAAACACAAGTTATTCTTTACACTCTTTCTTGTACAAGAATCTTCAATTTCAGGTCAGAAAATGTCTAATTCAGTGAACGCACATGAAAACAACGGTCCTGAGGATCATGGAGAGAATGGCGCAACTACTTCAGGTTCGATGTACCACCGCAAAACCCTGAAAGGGCACCAGTGCAAATCCCTGTCAATGAAGGCTCACGCAATGCTCTGCATATCAATATAAGCTACCATGCAGATAGTGTATGCGGAGAAGACCGACACGAAGAACGGAGAACTTCTGCTTGAAAAAAAGTAGACTGATTGATCAACAAAAGGCATCCTCGAGAATTTCTCGATGATCGAGCCAAGAACCATTTCCGAGAAAGAATCGAACAGGAAAATGGGCCAGAAGAACCCCAGCATGACATCCACGTGATTATTGGAGAAATCGATGTCCCGCAAGAACCCGTGCTCAAATGAGACAAAGTCTTCATCACCACGAAAGATCGAACGCAAAGTTATATGCTTAAAGGAACTGTTATGTTCAAAGAAGAAGATATTGAAGCCTTGTCCAACCACATAATGATACACTGGTAGTTTATTTTCTCTTAAATAACATTCAAATTAAGTGTGTGCTCGTGGATCCATGTAGCTCGGCCAATATAATAAGATTTGGGGTAGTGGAGCAGCTCGAGCTACTCGATCAAATCGTACCCATTCTCGAGCCCTCAGTGGGTTTAACATGACGAGCGAAACGACGAAGGGGGAAATCACCCTCCCAGTCAATGTGTCTTGTACAGTTCGAGATACCAAGTTTCATGTCATCGAGGGTAACACGAGATATAATACCCTGCTTGGAAGGCCATGAATACACAGCATAAGGGCGGTACCATCGACTCTCCACCAGATGTTGAAGTTCCCAACTGAAGATGGTGTAAAAATAGTGTATGGGGAGCAACACGCGGCAAAGGAAATGTTCAAAGTACATGGCATGGAATCGGCGCCCATATACTCCACCTCGGAGGGGTCAGAAGATAAACAGGTCCCCGAGGATGATGAAGAATACTTCCTCACCCCTCGAACCTTCGTTGGCCCCGAAGAATCGGACACAACAAAATCAACGGTTGAGGACCTGGAGCAAGCTGTTTTGATGGAACATCTTCAAGATCGAAAGGTATACCTGGGAAGATGGGATTAACCTCCGAACTCAGGAAGAATCTCATTCAATTTCTTGTTAAAAACATTTATTGCTTTGCTTGGTCCCACTTAGACATGACAGGGATCCCGCCAGAATTAACCACCCATCGGCTTAGCATCGACCCCAGGTTCAAACCGGTGAAGCAAAAAATGAGGCCCCAGTCTAAGGTAAAGCATACGTTCGTCAAAGACGAGGTAACGAAACTCCTCAAAATAGGGTCCATCAGGGAAGTAAAATATCCCAAATGGTTGGACAATGTGGTAGTAGTTCCCAAAAAGGGGAATAAGTTAAGAATGTGCATAAAGTATAAGGATTTAAATAAAGCATGCACTAAGGATTCATTCTCGTTGCCCAACATCGATCGGTTGATTGATGCCACGGCTGGCCAAGAGATCCTCACCTTTCTCGATGCTTACTCCGGGTATAATCAAATCCAAATGAACCCCGAGGATAGGGAAAAGAAGTTGTTCATCACGAAGTATGGCATATACTGCTACAATGTAATGCCCTTCGGGCTAAAAAACGCAGGGGCTACGTACCAGCTCTTAGTTAATAAGATGTTCGAACATAAAATAGTCAAATCCATGGAAACATTGATGACATGCTAGTTAAGTCCTTGTGCACAGAGGACCATTTGACTCATTTGCTGGAAACTTTCGACATCCTTCGAAGCTACAACATGAAGCTCAACCCCGAGAAATGCGCCTTCGGCGTAGGTTCAGGCAAATTTTCAGGCTTCATGGTATCAAATAGGGGGATTGAAATCAACCCTAACAGAATCAAGTCCATCGAAGAGATCACAGTGGTAAACAATGTGAAGGCCGCGCAGCGGCTGACCGGGCGGATTGCGGCGTTAAGCAGATTCATCTCGAGGTCGTCAGATCAGAGCCATAGCTTTTCCTCCCTACTAAAAAGAAAAACAACTTTGAGTGGATTCTGGAGTGCCAACGCGCCTTGGAGGAGTTAAAGCGGTATCTCTCGAGCCCGCCTTTTCTCCACACCCCAAAGGAAGATAAAATGATATATTTGTACTTAGCAGTGTCTGAAGTAGCGGTGAGTAGCGTGTTGGTTCTAGATAAGAAAGGTATGCAATTCCCTGTCTACTATATGATTCAAACCCTGGGAGATGTTGAAACTAGGTATCCACACTTAGAAAAATTAGTTATATCATTAATAAGTGCATCTCGAAAATTGAAGCCTTATTTTCAATGTCACCGTATATGTGTTTTAACGACATATCCTCTTCGAAATATATTTCACAAACCCGAATTATCAGGCCGACTAGCAAAATGGGCCATCGAACTCGGGGAATATGATATCGAATATCAGCCCCAAACGGCTATCAAGTCCCAAATTTTGGCGGACTTCGTGGCCGACTTTACGCCCCCCTTGTGCCCGAGGTAGAAAAAGAACTTTTAATAAAAACAGGCACGTCATCAGGGGTATGGACCTTATTCACCGACGGTGCCTCGAACATGAAAGGATCCAAGCTTGGCATAGTTTTGAAGCAACCTACGGGTGGCATGATTAGACAATCGATAAAAACTTCAAAACTGACTGACAATGAAGCCGACTATGAGGATATGATTGCAGGTCTCGAATTGGCCAAAGGCTTAGGGGCGAAAGTCATCGAAGCGAAATGTGATTCCCTTCTGGTAGTAAACCAGGAAAATGAGAGCTTTGAGGTACGAGAGGGTAGGATGCAACGATACCTAGATAAACTTTAGGTCACTTTGCGTCGCTTCAAAGAATGGACTCTGGTCCACATACCTCGAGAGAAAAATAGCGAGGTCGATGCACTCGCAAACCTAGGATCATCCACCGAGGAAGATGACATACTCCCCAGGGCTGTTGTTCAACTATCCAAATCAGTGATTAAATAAGGCCATGCCGAAATCAACTCCACCAGACTAACATGGGATTGGAGAAATAAGTACATCAATTATTTGGAATGTGGGAAGCTACCCACCGACCCAAAATTATTTAAGGGCCCTTCGGTCCAGAACAACTCGATTTTCACTCGACGAGAATGGAACTCTGTACAGGAGAACCTTTGATGGGCCTCTAGCAGTATGCTTGGGGCCGAGAGAAACCGATTATGTGCTCCGAAAAATCCACGAGGGCACCTGCGGAAATCACTCCGGTGTCGATTCCTTAATTAGAAAGGTGATCAGAGCATGTTACTATTGGGACAACATGGAAAGGGACACAATGAATTCGTCCGAAAATGCGACAACTGTCAAAGATTTGCACCAATGATCCACCAACCCGGTGAACAACTACATTCAGTCTTGTCCCCATGGTCGTTCATGATATGGGGAATATAATACATCGCCCCCTACCAACGGCGCCAGGTAAAGATAGATTTATTCTATTTATGACTGACTACTCAAAATGGGTAGAAGCACATGCCTACGAGAAGATAAGAGAAAAAGAAGTCATCGACTTCAGCTGGGATCACATCATATGCCGATTCAGGATCCCCTCCGAGATAACGTGTGATAACGGGAAACAGTTCATCGGAAGCAAAGTGACAAAGTTTTTCGAAGTTCATAAAATTAAAAGGATCCTGTCAACGCCCTACCACCAATAAGCAAGTGGTCAGACCAAGCCCATAAACAAGACCATCATTCAAAATTTAAAAAAGAAGTTAGAAAATGCAAAAGGAATATGGAGAGAAATGCTGCCCGAGGTGTTATGGGCAATCGGACGACTTCTAAATCGAGCACAGGAGAGACGTCGTTCTCTATGGTATATGGGTCTGAGGCTTTGATACCGGTCGAGGTCCACGAAGTGCAAAATTCCGACATGCCACTGAGAAGTCAAACAATGAGGCTATGAATACAGCCCTTGAACTATTAGACGAAAAATGAGACACTGCACTGGTCCGGATGGCCGCCCAAAAAGAAAGGATCGAAAGATACTATAACAGGACAACAAACCTCCGACATTTTGGTGTCGGGGACTTAGTCCTAGGGAAATTCACCCTAAGAATTCGAAACACTAATAAAGGGAAGCTGGGAAGGAACGTACCGCTTCCTCGAAGTAATCGTCAAAGGGTCCTACAAACTCGGCACCATGGAAGGCGAGCAACTTCCAAACAACTAAAACATATGAAGGCTTAGGCACTATTATTGCTAGGGTATAACTTTCTCCCTTTTCATTTTGTGCTTCACAATATTTTTTTGTAGGTGTCCGATGGAAGACATCGCAACACCCTTCAACTTGAAGACCTTGAGTTTGAAAATCATGTGTTGCGCTCTTTTTCCCTCATGTTGGATTTATCCCAAATGGGCTTTAACGACGACGTTTTTAACGAGCCAACATCGATATGCTACCTAAGGAGAAACTCATCAAGTATTCAAACCTTCTCTTCAATCAACCTCAAATACTGAGGGGCATCCCCCTGGGAGATCACCTCCTCGAAGAAACTGAAATATGCCAAAGAGAGTCTCGACAGGAGAACAATGTATAGGACCAAGCGATCGAATGAACCGTGTCCACATAGAATAATCGAACCCTCGATGGTAAAAAAATGTATACATGTACCAAGTAATTGGAGGCGAATCTTTTATCATCAAAACACTTCGCGCATCAAAGAAATTTTCTATTTCACAAGAAATGGCCCCAGGTCTAGAAATTTCCCAAACACTAGGGGACTGACACCAAAAACTCGAGGTCGTAAGACCTCAGGGAAGGCAACTTCGAGCTCATAAGCCCTTCATGAGGCAATGTCAACAACATAAGCCCTCCATAAGGCGATGTCAATAGTATAAGCCCTCCATGAACCAATATCAACAATCTAAGACCTCAATGAGGCATGCTCAAACTTGTAAGCCCTCAACGAGGCAACGCCAAATTTGTAAGACCTTAAAAAAGGCATAACCCCGACTCGGGGACTATCCTCGACAGTCACCCCATCGAGTCATCAAAAACTCGAAGCCATAAGACCTCAGGGCCGGAAAATTTGAGCTCATAAGCCCTCCGTGAGGCACCAATGTAAGCCCTCCACGAGGCAAAATCAAAAACTCGAAGCAAGCCCTCCATGAGGAGATATCAACAGCATAAGGTCTCCATGAGGCAATATCAACAATCTAAGACCTCAACGAGGCATGCTCAAACATGTAAGCCCTCAACGAGGAAAAGAAAAATTTATAAGACCTTAAAAAAGGCATAACCCCGACTCGGGACTATCCTCGACAGTCACCCCATCGAGTCATCAAAAACTCGAATCCATAAGACCTCAGGGCCGGAAACTTTGAGCTTATAAGCCCTCCATGAGGCACCAATGTAAGCCCTCCACGAGGCAAAATAAAAAACTCGAAGCAAGCCCTCTATGAGGCGATATCAACAGCATAAGGTCTCCATGAGGCAATATCAACAAACTAAGACCTCAACAAGGCATGCTCAAACTTGTAAGCCCTCAACGAGGCAATGCCAAATTTGTAAGACCTTAAAAAAGTCATAACCCCAACTCGGGGACTATCCTCGACAGTCACACCATCGAGTTATCAAAAACTCGAAGCCATAAGACCTCAGGGCCATCAACTTTGAGCTCATAATCCCTCCACGAGGCACCAACGTAAGCCCTTCACAAGGCAACATCAAAAACTCGGAGCCATAAGCCCTCCATGAGGTTATATCAACAGTATAAGACCTTCATGAGGCAATATCAACAATCTAAGACCTTAACGAGGCATGATCAAACTTGTAAGCCTTCAACGAGGAAACATCAAATTTGTAAGACCTTAAAAAGGCATAACCCCGACTCGGGGACTGTCCGCGACAGTCACCCCATCGAGTCATCAAATTCTTGAAGCTATAAGACCTTAGGGTCGACAACTTCGAGCTCATAAGCCCTCCATGAGGAACCAATGTAAGCCCTCCACGAGGCAACATCAAAACTGTAAGAACTCAAGAAAGGCATGTACAAATTTGAAAGACCTTAAAAAGGAATAATTCTGATATCAAAGTCAAGGCTATATATTCGAACTTGTAAGACCCCTAAAAAGGCATACCCACGATATAGGCGTCGAGGCTATCTCACTCGGGGACTAAAAGGCTACGGCCAAATACAATGACCACCGTCATAAGGCTCCGGCTGAACTAACGCGACTTGGAGACGTCCAACCGTCACCATAAAATCATAGGCCTCCAATGACTTGAAAGTACTTCGGAAAGAACCAGTTAAAGGTCGTACCGACTAATGCGTAAGAGCCCAAGTATCCAACCACATTAAAAGTCATACCGTCCCAATGCGTAAGAGCCTAAGTGCCAGCCTACAGAGCCTCATGGTTGATTTAAAAAAACTAAGGGTCGATGATCTCGAGTCAAAACCCAAGATCAAGCCCTGAACGGTTAACTAAAAAAAATGCCTAAGGGCCAATTTGTAAGAGCCCAGGTCGCCAGCCACATTAAAGGTCATAACGGCTCAATGCGTAAGAGCTTAAGAAATATCCTAAATATCCTCAGGGACGATTTAAAAAACCTAAGGGTCGATGAGCTCGAGTCAAAACCCGACTCGAAGATTGAGCCCTAAACGGTTAACTAAAAAAAGTGCCTAAGGGACAATTTGTAAGAGCCCAAGTTGCCAGCCACATTAAAGGTCGTACCGACCCAATGCGTAAGAGCCTAAGTGCCAGCCTAAAGAGCCTCAGGTCCGATTTACAAAACCTAAGGGTCGATGAGCTTGAGTCAAAACCCGACTTGAAGACTGAGCCCTAAGCGGCTAACTAAAAAAGCGCCTAAGGGACAATGTGTAAGAGCCAAAGCACCAGCTATATCAAAGGTCATACCGACCCAATACGTACGAGCCCACGGGCCAGTCTAAAAAGCCTCAAGGCCGATTATAACCCTAAGGGTTTCCTTTCGAAGTCAGATTCATCGCACTAATCATCAACAAGCATCGAAGTATATTCCAAAAAAAATTATGTCTGGGAATAACGAAAAGCCTTTTACAAATAATGAAGGCTCACAAAACATATTTACAAAGCTCAAAGTCGGCGCCTTTGAACAGGTAAAAAGAACAAACAAAAACCTAATCTACCGCTAGGGTCTGCCTTCAACGGCTCCCTCGGAGGTTATGTCTCCAGCGGCTTGACCTTCGGCCCCCAGGTCTTCAACGGCGTCTTCCCCCTCGGGGACTTCGCCTTCATCTTCATCATCTTCTGAGCCACTGCTTGAATCATCTTCAGAAGCAAGAAGGGCCACGGATTCCTCTTCTAGGTTCTTCACCCTCTCGATCTCAGCAGAAAAATCAAGGCCCCCTATATGTATATCCTCGAGAGCCTGTCTCCGAGACATTAATCGAGAATGCTCCAGGACTCATGAAAGTTTAAACTCAGCATCCTCAGCTGCTTTCTTGGCCTGGGCGTTTGCAGCAGCAGCATCGTCTTTATATGAAGTTATGAGCGCGTCCGTTTCAGCCTTAATTGAAGATAGCACGGTGATTGATTCATCATAGAGGTTCTTATACTTACTACTCTCAATCCTCGCATCCCGAAGGCGATACTCAATCGAGGATAACTTCCCTTAGATGATGTCTCTCACACAGGTTATTTCGTCTACACACTACTTAAATCCAAGGATCTCAGTGTCCCTGGCTCCGAATCCTTCCCGCATCATGGCATATTTCTCCTTAAGCTACAAATATCAGCCCGAAAGTGTTAAGCACTGAAATCGGGCAAGAAAAAAAACAAAATATATGACGACTATGCTACCTACTCATCAAGGTCGCTCTATTCCCGAGATATTGTTTATTAACGAGCTCGACGGGTAAGAAATTTTTCCTACCTTTTGGCAAAAAGATCCCTGAGTTCGTCTGTTCCCAATAAAAACCTCTTACACTCCCCCTCATAATGGGTCAGCTCAGCCTGAAACTTGGAAATGGTCCGATTAAAAAGCACTTTCACCTGAAAGCATAAAGGGAGAGGGTCAAATAAATAATAATCAAAGCTCGAAGCAATCGACGAAGAGATTACCTGTCTACAGAGCCTTTCGGCCTCCTCAAAAATGAGCAAGGCGTTAAGTTCGGAATTCTTCTTGGCCATAGTAAAGAGCCCCTCAATTACGTCCTTCCCTCCGAGTAGCATCCTCGTCGGAAGATTCTATATTACGGGCACCCTGTATCTCCCTAAGGGGAAATGTTGGAACCGGTGGAGAATCACCTACATCAACAATCCCGGATAGGTCGATCGGGGCCTTCGGCTCACAACTAGGCTCCCTTAACTCATCTACCGAGTGCTCTTCGGCTTGGGAACATCACCCGACCTACCCTCGAAAACCTCTTCGGTCCGAGGTAGGATAAAATCATCGACTTCTAGTTTAGAAGCCCTCGGCTCAACGGTCATCGGCTTAGAAAAAGTCGAAGCAGTTACACTTCCACTTCCATCGGGCGCTATCGGGAAATCGCTTCTCTCATTTAAGTCCGCGGAGTCAGCCTTAGAATTTTTCACTCTATCCCTATTTGGCTTCAAGGACTCAGTCGATGATTCCCTCTTTCTCTTCTTCTCCTCATCTGGTTTTGGAATATCTACTTCCCCAGGCGGTGTTTCTCCATCAAAGAGGCCTCCCCTAGGCCTACACAAGCACAAAACATAAAAAAGTTAGAATGTGTTCAGCGGGTGTATCTTTTAAAGAACTCAGGTATCACAAGATGAAAGTCCCCACCATGATTTTTAGATTCCTATCGGCCCCTGGCCAGGTCGCGCCATACGCGCTCGGCATACGGGCAGGTCAAATCGACCTGGCGAATCTAGCTTGTGAGGTTCTTAACCGCATCGGGATACCATGCGATAGCTGCATCATCGAGGGAAATTAGTTCAAGAGGAAGTTTGTACGAAGGGAAATGAAAAAGGCTCAATCAAAGTATTAACTTACGGCTTATATTCCATTCCTCAGGGAATGGAATCCTTTCAAATGGAATAAAATCCGAGGTCCTAACTCGAACAAAGCGGCTCATACACCCTTTGTCCTTGTCTTCACTCGTACAAGCAAATAAAACCTTCGTAGCCCGATGTTGAAGCTTAATTAGGTCGCCCGATAAAGACAGGGACTGTACATTTTAATCAGGTAGTCGAGGGTAAAAGGCATCCCCTCGAACATGTTTTCAAAATACCTAATCATGTAAACGGTACGCTAAAATGATGGATGGATCTGGCCGAGCGTCACTTGATATCGCTTGTAGAAGTCGAGAACAACGGGGTCTATCGACGGAAAGGACGGCTCTGTCGGGCCTATGGTAAATGGATAGGTGTATATATTAAGGAAGCCGGCTTTATGGATTGTTATGTCCTCATCGCGAGAGGTAATTTCCACTTGTGCCGCATCTTCCCAGCGGCAATCGGTCTTCACCTTCTCGACATTTTTTATTATGCTAATATACCGGGATATGGGTTCACACCGTCCCGGCTTCGAGGAAGGTTTATCGGCCTTAAAATCAGAGGTTATTTCGCAAGTCCTAGGGATGCATTCCTCGAGACTTGGGGTATTGTTGCCTTACCCTTAGGAACGTGAATATGAGGAGGCTTTATCATCTCATGGAATAGTTTTGGAGGCATTCGTCATTCCTGTTGAAATATTTCAAAGGAAATGAGAGAGAGCTGATCAGGAAAAGGATACAAGAAAGAAGCAATGAAAGATATTTTTAAAAGGTTAGAAGAAGTAATGAAAGGATAAAGGCAGGAGAAGGAGTATTTATAGGGGCCAACCGCGCGCGTTGAGGAAATCTGAAAGGCAGCCGACCGCCGTAATAAATTCGAATCTTTTCAAGATCTGTGCAAATATGGACTTTGAACATCTCTCACATCATTCACTTACGTGGCATGACTTACAGAATAATGAAGGCATTGAAGAGTTAGTGAATTCAAATCATTTCTTGTCTTTTAATTCCAAGAAACGCGGGGACTATCTGTATACGGTAAAACCGAGGAAGGCTGATTTTAAGGCTTCTACAGCGTTCCGAGCCTCGGTCTCGATTGTATCGGAACAGAATCTGAAGTTCAACCCCGAGGTGCATTCCTCGAGGACGTATCCTGAGGGATCGATATACCTCGAGGAAGGGAAAAATATCGAAGACCATCGTGGAAAAGCGAAAAGTTGCAAAAGCCATGTGGTTAAAGCTGACCAAGTCTGCAAGAATAGTACAAGTAAGTACTGTGACATTAAGTAGTTGTATTAGCTACATTTCTTTGTAATAATTACACATGTACTATGTTGGGATTCCCCCTGCTATATAAAGGGGACCCTTGTCATTTTGTAACGAGGATGATATTCAATACAAGAACAAGAACACTCTCTGCTCTCTAACTCAACCATTCTCTAAAATTGTTTCGTTGATTTATTGTCTCTCATTTATTGTGTTCATTAATTGTTCATCATTTATTGCTCATTATTAATCATAAAGAGGACATCTTCGGGGCCTTCAATATTGTTATACCTCCTTCGATCGCCATCAGTCAAGCTCTCGAGCTCGACCTCGAGACCCCGTTCTGCTCGGTTTGCACAACTCCATTATCCTTTGCTCTTATCTCATTTCCTTACCTCTCACTTAGCATCTATTTCCCTAACAACTAGTATTGAAATATATCACATATTTTTAGAACCACAAAATCTAATATAATTGTAATTACCATTTCCACGGTAAACATTCATTATTCTTATAGATTGATGATTAAGATTTAGTCCCAATAACGTGTAAAGAGGTTACCAACCTTACCCTACTCTGAATGGTTCAGAATGTTATTCCCATGATTCCAGCACATCATTATATAAATGTACCTATTTTATTCTACTGAGCCGCGCTATAGTCGGCCAGGTACGCCGCCTGTTGTGCAACCACTTATTAGTTGGACTTTACTGAGATCCACGTGGTTGGGTACGATTCTGCCGAGCCTTATAATGGCCAGGTACGTTTTTACCGAGCCTATTATGGCCAAGTATGATATGATGATGATACCCATGGAGTCGTATATTTTAAGAAGTATATGTATATATATATATGTGTGTGTGTGTGTGTGTGCGTGTGCGAATCAAGCATTTTATGTCAATCTCCCTCAGAGACACTCAGATGTTACATGTTGTATATTATTTAACATCCTTGTTTACATTACTATTCTTATTTATGCTTTTTTGCCTTACATATTCAGTACTTTATTCGTACTGACGTCCCTTTTATTTGTTGAGCTGCATATCGTGTTGTAGGTCCTGATAGACAGGGAGACGAAGCTCCCCCGCCATAATAGGCTTCCCAAATCAATGGTTATTGGAGAGATCCCTTCTCCGGACTTACCGTGGTCTTTGTATGAATTTTTGTTATAGACATTATGGGTATGTCAAGCCCTGTTCCGGCAATGTTGCAATACTTATGTTCCTTTAGAGGCTCATAGACAAGTGTCGTCTCATGTATTGTTTGGATAGCCTTGTCGGATAATTTTTGTTGTATAGTCTCTCATGGCAACTGCTCGGCTCGTACCTTATATATATCTTCTCACAGCCTTGTCGGTCTATGTTATATATGTTCATGACATTATTTGTC
This sequence comes from Nicotiana paniculata, assembly GCA_005239505.1. Classification (NCBI taxonomy): domain Eukaryota; kingdom Viridiplantae; phylum Streptophyta; class Magnoliopsida; order Solanales; family Solanaceae; genus Nicotiana; species Nicotiana paniculata. The sequence goes on along the minus strand of ML314025.1, from coordinate 32,375 downwards.
ATTGGTCGTTATTTATGATTCATGTCTTCCATTTATGTTGATCTCGTTAGCCCTTATAGATAGTATGAAAGGTTAGATCAAATATACTTTGGTGCTCGGCAGTATGACACAGGTGCCAGTCATGGTCCTCCTGTTCTTGTTGTGACAAACTTGGTATCAGAGAAATTCTTTCCTAGGGGTTGTCTATGAGCCATGTCTAGTAGAGTCTTGATTGTGATGTGTAGCGTGCCACATTTATAATTTGGAGGAAACATGACATCTAGGGTTTTTACCCTCCTTCTGAATCTAGATCGTGCATAGATTTGAGTCGTAAGTGTTCATCAATAATATCCTTTGTTTTCTTTTGGCGATTCCTTCGACTAGGAATCAAGCGATTAGTGGACGGCTTGATATAGCTGTGGGAGAGGGTACCAGTCAGGTACCTCCAGTCAGATCAGGACAAAGTGAGGCTCAGGGCGAGATGTCATATCATACCTCATCTACTCTGTCTCCTCCAGAGGATATTAGGAGGAACCCAGTACCTCAGTTCTTCTGTCTGGCACTATAGACTAGGATATGCGCAGTGCGGTGGAGTTATTGACTAGATTGGTATCTGATCAGGCTCAGAGGAAAAATACCGGTGCTCCTGACAAACTTGTTAGTGCAAGAGTTCATGATTTTATAAATCTATACCCTCCAATGTTTACTCGATCATACCCCAAAGAGGACCCGCAGAATTTTATTGATCATGTCCATCGGACACTGCGAGTTATGCACGCCAGTGATATTGAGGTAGTAGAGTTGGCTTCTTGTCGGTTACGGGAGATAGTAATTTTTTTGTATGATAGTTGGGAGAGATCTAGAGGTCCGAGAGCTCCTCCAACTGTGTGGAAGGAAATTTTTGAAGCTTTTTTCGTCATTACTTTCCAGCTGAGATACGACGACCTAGAGCTGATAAATTATTGAACCTTTGACAAGGTAATATGAGTGTGGTAGAGTATAGTATGTCGTATGATTCTTTAACAAGGTATGCTCCCCACATTCTGGTCGAGCTGAGCGATAGGGTGCACCTGTTTGTGAACGGGTAGGTACCACATAAGATAAATGAGTGCACGATAGCCTCCTTGGTGGAGGGCAAGGATATTTCCTGTATACAGGCTTATGCTGAGACACTAGAGAATCGTAAGCGCCAGCAAAGGTAAGATAGGGAGCAGGATAGGGGCCAACATAAGAGGACGAGATACGCAGGGTATTCTGGTGACTTCAGACGTGGTTTCAGGCCCCAGTCTTCGAGGAGTTTGGCGTCACCTCCAGCTAGTGCTCCTCCGTAGTTTCATTAGCCTCGATAAGATCAATCTATCTATTCTATTCGAGTTCGAGCAATAGTCAAAGTCAAACCTATGTTCTAGGAGAACTCATAGTCCTTCCTCATGAAAGGGAGATTGAGTTTAGCATTGATGTGTTTCCTGAAACTCAGCTGATCTCTATCCCTCCGTACAGGATGGCCTCACTAAAGCTGCAAGAGTTGAAGGCGCAGTTGAAGGACTTGTTGGATAAGCGCTTCATTAGGCCTAGCACTTCACCTTGGGGTGCGCCAGTCTTGTTCTTGCGGAAGAAAGACGGGTCGTTAAGGATGGGTATCGATTATCGACAGCTGAATAAGGTTACTATAAAGAACAAGTATCCACTTCCAATGATTGATGACATGTTTGACCAACTCTAGGGTGCCAATTATTTCTCCAAGATTGACTTACGTTCAAGGTATCATCAGGTGAGGGTTAAGGAGAAGGATATTTTGAAGACGGCCTTTCGAACAAGATATGGGCACTTTGAGTTCTTGGTGATGTTGTTGGGTCTAAAAAATGCCCCATAAACTTTTATGGATCTCATGAATTGTGTATTCACACCCTGTCTTGATGTGTTCATGATCATATATGAAATTCTTGTGTATTCTCATTCGGAGGCGAAACATGCGGGCCACTTTCGGATAGTATTACAGACCATTCAAGATCGTACATTATATTCTAAGCTCTCAAAATTTGAATTCTAGCTGAACTCAATAGAATTCCTTGTCCATGTGATATATGACGAGGGTATTAGTGTCGACACTCGAAAGATCGATGCAGTGAAAAATTGGATGAGACCTACAACGCCATTAGAATTCTGCAGCTTCCTAGGGCTAGCAGGATATTATAGGCAGTTTTTAGAAGCTTTTTCCTCTATATCAACCCCATTGACTAAGTTAAAACATAAAGTTACCAAGTTCTAATGGTCTGGCGCTTGTGAACGTAGTTTTCAGGAGCTGAAGAATCAATTGACATCCACATCAGTTCTCACTCTCCCAGAAGGAACAAAAGGTTATGTGGTATATTGTTATGCCTCGAGTATAGGTTTGGGGTGTGTATTTATTCAACGTGGAAAGGTGATTGCTTATGCATCGACACAATTGAAGAAACATGAAAAGAATTACCTAGCCCATGATTTGGAATTGACTGCAGTAATATATGCTTTAAAATATGGCGGCACTACTTATATGTAGTTCATGTTGACATCTACACAGATCATAAGAGTTAAAAATACATCTTCTAGAAAAAGGAATTGAATGTGAGGCAACGTAGGTGGCTTGAATTACTGAAAGACTACGATGACGAGATATTGTACGATCCCGATAAAGCCAATTTTGTGGCAGACCCTCTCAGTCGTAAGTATATGGAAAGCTTACAAATTGTGGCAGGTAGACAAGGGTTGATTAAAGAGCTTCAACAGCTGGCCAATATGAGAATCAGATTTTTAGACTTTGATGACGGAGGTGTTACTTTACAAATAAACAAGAATCGTCTTTGGTAGCCGAGGTAAAAGCACGACAATACGAAGACCCTACCTTAGTACAATTGAGAGAGGGCATTCAGCAGCATAAGAATACAGCTTTCGAGATCGGAGAAGATGGGGCACTAAGATACCAGGACCAATTATGTGTGCCTAATGTGGCAGCACTGCGAAAAAAGATTATTATTGATATTTATCAGTCCCGATACTCCATCCATCCCAGCTCGACAAAGCCGTATCATGACATTAAGGTGTTGTATTGGTGGTACAGCATAAAGAAGCCTATTGCATAATTTCTAGCCTAGTGTCCTAATTGTCAACAAGTAAAGATCGAGCATCAGAAACCCAGTGAACTGATTTAGAATATGTTGATCCCGGCGTGGAAATAGGAGGCAATCAATATGGACTTTATTATTGGATTACCTCTCTCTTATCATCAGTTTGAATCCATCTGGGTTGACTTGCAAAATCTACCCATTTTTTTCCAGTTAAGACAACTTACTCGACTAAAGATTATGAGAGGCTATATATCAAGGATATTTTTAAGCTTCATGGTGTGCTAATATCTATTATATCAGACTGGGGAGCTCCGTTTACGTCAAACTTTGGGAGGTCGTTTCAGAAGGGTTTACGCACACAATTGAATCTCAACACTACTCGAAGATATGATATGAGCATGTGTTCTAGATTTCAAGGGTAATTGGGATGACCATCTGCTACTCATAGAATTCACCTACAATAATATCTACCATTCCAATATTAAAATTGCCATGTATGAGGTGTTGTATGGGAGGAGATGTAGATCACTAGTTGGATGGTTCAAAGTCGGCAAAACAGAGTTATATGGGCCAGATTTGGTCCACCAAGCCATTGAGAAGGTGAAAGTAATACAAGAATGACTGAGGAGAATGCAAAGCAGGCAAAATTCTCATTCTGATGTCCGACGTCATGATTTGGAGTTTGAAGTTAGTGATAGGTTTTCCTGAGGATCTCACTGATGAAGGGTGATATGCATTTTGGGAAGAAGGGTAAGTTGAGTTCGCGGTACATCGGGTCGTACAAGATTCTTCGATGAATTGGACAGGTTGCTTATGAGTTAGAATTTCCATCCGAAATGAAATTTTTCCACTCGGTATTCCATGTACCTATGTTGAGGAAATGTATTGGAGGCCCTTCTCGGGTCATCCCTATCAAAGATGTACAAGTTACGGAGGATCTATCATATGAAGAAATGCTAGTGGATATATTAGATCTACAAGTACGCAAGTTGAGAACAAAGGATGTAGCTTCCATCAAAGTATTGTGGAGGAACAAGAATACATAATAAATAACAAGGGAAGTGAAAGTGGATATGAAGTCTAAATACCCTTACCTATTCCAGATTGAAGATAACGAGGATGTCGAGGGAACAGAAGATGAAATGGAAGCTGAAACGGCCCTATGAGGTAAACAATTACTTATTTATAATGCTTTGTATAGCCTTGTGAGGCTGTAGGTTTGGTTTAACTGCTTGCTAGTTTGGCTAGTGTCCATTTTATTAGGAAAAATCGACCGGAAATTTTCGTCAGAATCCTTGATGAGATAGAATCCCCATAAAGCCATATATTTGAGGACGAATGTTCCTAAGGGGGGAGGGTGTTACAACCTATATTCACATACATTAAATCATGTTGTAAGTTAGTCGATGTAAATCCGGGAAGAGATTATCTTTGAGTTGATAAGAAGTTAATCCTATTGGAATTAAATGATACAAGGTGTATAGTAATGGTTAACAAGTATTACAAGTTAAAAGTTAAATAAATTAAGGATGTTGTAACCCATATTTTTGGGTAGAACTAGAGGTGTTTAATATGCTAATAAGGTCGTGTTTTAAGGTATTTGGATCATATAATATATTTATCATAAGTCTTGAAGTCAAGAGAGTTATGAAACAAAAGTCGACAAAAGTTGTCGCAACTTACGCTCATAATTTTACTTAAAATTTAGGTTTAATGTTACTAAGCTTTTCTCTCAATGTACTTAGAATTAATAGGGTGATCCACCCACCAAATTGAAGATCTACAAGTCTAGTTTCCAACTCATTAAACCGCTCTTCAATATAACATCGGAGTAGAGAAATATTCGCATTTTCGCAAGACTGCACAAGCAGCTCTCTATGGGACCCACTTAGGCGGTTGAGATATATTGATATATATGAGATGCCTAAAGCCCATTTTAACTCATTATTTTCACTCTCTTCAGAACCTAGAAACCTAAAATCTTTGTATCAAGGTTATCTCATGGTCAAAGACCCAAATAAAGGGCAAACAATACAAATCAAGTGTCGGGAATCCCATGGCGCTAGTGAGTTTCTTGTTGTTGTTGTTGTTGTTGCTTTTTGTGTGGCTCCAGCTCATGTGGGAGTTTGTTTTAAGTTTTTTAAGTTTAGTACACTCTCAAATTTTTAATATCAACCCTAGGTGATTTCAACTCTTCCAAAGTGATTCTAGTACCAAAAAAAGGAATTGATTGCTAGTTTCGCTTCCTTGTTCTTGTGGCTGCATTGGAAGGATATTTTGTGGTGAAGTAAGGTCAAATTGGAGTTGTCAAATTCTTCAAATCTTTCAAATTAAGCCGCAATTCAGAACTATCATGGCTGCCAAGTCTTCCGTCTCACAGTATCGTCATAATATGATACTGGGGAAATTCTTGCAAGCATCGTCTCCCCCAAATCATCACTCCATAGCTGCGTGAGGCCTTATTCTCATTAAGTCTGTGGTATGTAAGCAATTCAAAGCTAGAGTTCGGCCCCAAGTCCCCAAATATCCTCCCAGAATCTTCCTTAACTCCTAATTCTACAACTCGTAATCTTCCTTAAACTCATATGATATTTCTGCATTCATGCCTAAGGTCGGGACACAATTGGCCTTGGTTCGATTTCTTTGTCCGAAAACTCTTTCATCGTCTCTGGTCAAAAAGGGCAGCAGTTGATGACCGATTTTGACCCTTCCTCATAAAATTTATTTATTTATACTTAATAATTTGCAATAAATATATCAAAAGTATTTCTAATCAATAATACATATCTTTCATGAAATTAATATTAATGGTGTTGAAATTAATAGTTTAATATATCATACTTACAATTGTGAGTGTTATTACAATAACCTTTATATACATTACATACGCTTTATAATTAGTTTAATGAATTATTCCTTAATTTCTAGTTAATTAAATTACTATTTTAATAAGTCGAACTTAATCTTATAAATTAGAAGACAAGGTATTTTTATAAATAATTAATTACAATGATTAATAGTGTATTTGATAATTATAATTTTAGTATATTTTATTAAAAATAATTAAGTTTATTTAAATTAATTTCAAAAGGGTTCAAAAATGGCCCTATCCATGTTGGTAATCCACCCCCATCTACACGAACCATTTAGATTGTGCCATGTCACCCTCTAATCATACTAACAAAACAATCACAAACATCTGAGTTGCCGAATCAAACCATCAACGGTCTACTTTTATTGCCATTTTTCTTTTAATTATTAGCCTCCTACCAGATATTACCACACGTGTTGTATCACATAGATCCAATGGTTCCTATTTTTTCTCATTAAAATGTTTTATTCCCTGATTTATCAGGGTTGTTGATCTAATTATCCAACAATGTAGATTCCTTCTCCAAACATTATCCCTTGAGACCGACTATCCCAATCCCCTAACCCTAAATCATTTTCCTTGGACCCAACCGCCTATCTTTCCCTAAACTCTCTCATTTGTCTCGTCTCAATCCCATCAATCCTAAATCCTTCCACAAATTTCTGCAAGTCCAAAAAATAAAAGTCTCAAACACTCAATTTGTCCCTATACCCGCGAATCACACTGCTCTTTTCCCCTCTCACCACTAGATTTGAAATCACCACTTCTAAAACCCTACGCTCAAAACGCTATTGATTTGATTCTTCCTTGTTCTTTCAAATCAATCACGCACGATAGTTTATCTTGTCCCTTATTTTCTTTTCTATTTCACCGATGAAATTCAAAAATCCCAATTATGAAGTCGCAGACAAAAAACGTGAAGCCTAAAAATCGTCTAATTTCATTTATGACCTTTCAAAATGGAGCATGTATGGAGTTTTGCAGAGTTTCATCCAAAGGTCAAACATAGTGACCTCTGAGTTATAGAGTTTGTCTGATGGGTCTTCACCTTCAGGAACTGACCTCTCTCCACTCAGGTAAAATCTATCACTGTTCTTTTCCTCCGCTCTTTAGATTTTCCCCGATTTTGCTTGCATAATCACTCCTCTGTCACTCTCCACTACCAGGGTTTGAAACCATAAAAACCCTTGACCCAGAGGCACAATCCATACGAGCCTTAATGGATCTCATCCAACAAAACCTAACAATCTGAAGAAAATCAATACATAATATAGTAGCTTTTAGAATTATTCAATTAAGGATAATTTCTTACTTGATTTCTCATTTCTCTCTCTTTCTCTGGTTAGAGATACTCACTAATTGAAGTGTGAGTCTTTGGCTCCTAAACAGCTAAACAAAGCCTTTGTTCGGCTTGCTGCTCGAAGAAAGGTTAGTGTACATCGACCTTTCCTCTCTTTCACTGTTTCAAGATTAAAGTCATGTTCTTCTTGTTGATTATTCTGTTTATAATGTATTAAGTTTGATAATTAAGCTTTGACATTATTGATGTGAATTCACTAACCTTTAAAGAATCTAAAATTAATTCAATCCATCATCTTTGTAAACTTAATGAATGCTCTTCTAAGTTAAGAAAATCTATGTGTCGTTGGACTTTGTGGTTGACTAAGAACATCAAATGATCTTCTGCACTTGTCCTGACTTTAGGTTTCAAGATACTTTTTCTAAAGCTTTCATGTCAGCTCTACTACTCTTGCCTTGATACTCTATGTTGATCTATATCATGTAATTGATTACTTGTTTGATAAAACCAAGAATATGGTAATTACAGACACTTAAGGACAATTGCAAGGATAACATTGTGATTAGAGTGTATAAGTTTAGTTGTATTCTTTCTTCAAATGTTTTTGTATGATCCTGAGACTTCGTGAAATACCATTGTGAAGGCCTCTTGTTGACCTCCATGACTGTGTCATGATCTGTAAGTTTCACTGTATTAAAGCGCTTTTGAAAATGATAGATCTAAGTTCTAATGACCTTCTACAATTGGCCTTAAGTGTTCTGTCAGCCCAACTTAATCCATGCCCTTAATTGTTCTTAAGAGTTAGCATTTACTGATTTGTGCATCATCTTTCGTTATGTCATGATGTTCAAACTAAAACTTCACTATGTTTGGAGTAATAAACTTAACCTATTTAGTTGGATTAGATGTCCAGTTATTAGAACAATGCATGCTTAATGTGAATATTCATTGCTTTGAACTCCTACAATTAACCTGTTAAGTTGATCCTATGTTGTTTGAAACTCTTCCATGTCCTATAGATAATGATCTTTCACAAGCACGAGTCTTCTAATTGGATAATCAAGAGCAATACACCTGACACCTCCTACACTCCTTTGAACTACTTGACTTACCAATTCTGAGTACTTATATTCATGTGATGTTGTTGTCTCGTTTTTATTGGCACTTATAAGTAATCATTTTTGAGTGCTCTAAAGATTGGTAAGAGCATATGATAATGTTACATGCTTGTGTGCAAACAATGGGATGTCTCCTGATGCTTTGATGATCTGGATGTTATTAAAATCTATCTCTCATTGTGTATAATCACATCTGTAGTATTAGAGATTACAATGAACATCTCATTAGCAATTAAACTAGTAGGAAAGAGTAAGTGTGAGTACTTAGGGGTATTTGGAGTAGAATTTAGTGCTTGGCTAAGTTACTCTCCCTGACAAAAGCACTGCTCGGGATCCTTGAGTCCCTTGTGATCTTTGAAGTGCCAGGGATCCAAAGAGTATCTTGTCCATGAATGGAATTCCACTCCTAGCCTCTAACCTTTTGAGATTTATTAATCTCTTTAGGTTTAGTGTTCAATGGAAAACAAAGGTTTTCATCGTAAATTGATTTACTATATGTGACCTTATACTAATTTTGCATCCTTAGTTACTTTCGATTTTATAATTTATCTTGGATCTATATTAAATGTTACTTATATTTAATTATGTGTATTGGTCCATATATCTAAGGACTTTCTCTTTATTTTGCACATGTATTTAAAATGGGCCTACCGAGTTCTCAAAGAACTCAGGCCCAAGTTCTTCGCATGTTTGGAGTCTGAAGCTGCTGATGTTCGTCTTCACTGTCTGTTGGGCTTACCTCCGTTCAAACCCAAACCTAGAGTCACCTCTTTACTTGTCTATTTAGTCTACTGATTATTCTCATACATATATAACACTTGTGATATTTGATTGAATGTGTTTACTTTGTACTTTTGAATTATTGTTAACAACCTAGGCAAGCTCTAAAGACATAGGATGGAAGAAACATCATGACTTAGTAATAATAATTCTAATTTGTTAATCATTTCTGTTATTCAAATCCTAATCTTTACTAACAATTTTTCATGGAATTGTTTTTGAAATAAAACAGCCTTTGTTAAGGTCGACACTCCTCTCTTTTCAAAAATCAAAATAACTGAAATCAGAATTGAACTTCTAAAATTGAGCAATTCTACAAAAAAATAAATCGAACAAGTGTTGTTCCAAAGCAAAGGTTTTTAGACAATTCCTTCAAACTAAAACGTGAGATTTAAGAATCGAGGTATACCTAAGTCCCACTTCTTTAAACACATTTACTTTATTAGAGTTATATAAATAGCCACCTCAGTTAAAAGACAAGGTGTTTTAAAACTTAGCCATATCTAACAAGGTTTTGCAAATACAAACATTATATACATACTTCTAAAACTCTTTAAATCATATAGATATAAATATTTTCTTAAAGGCTTTTATAAATCGATACCCTATTTTCAAAATTACTTATATTTTTTTTCAAGTAATAGGCTTTAAACTAGACGTACAATATGATATGTTTTCAAGCACTAATTAAGCACAATAAACACAACTAATTCTTTAAACCTAGTATAAGTCTTATGGAGCAACCTCAAGTAGATTTTAAGAGGGGCTTAACACCTTACCCTTAGAATAACATGAACTCTTACCCAAAATCTCATCAGTTAGAAAACTAATAGAGAAACGATCTTAGTAATTAAATAGGTACCCTAGTATACCTTTAAATATTAGGTGGTGACTCTCTTTCATCAACAATAGGGAAACCACTAGTTGAATATTGTTTTGACTTGTGAAAAATAGGGTACAACAGCGTGACATGGTGACAACCAATCCATGCCTAAAATCACGTCGAAATCAATCATGCTAAGCGGTAAAGATCAAATCGCTTCCCTAATCCCGCAATAGTCACTATAACAGTCCACAACAATAGAATCACCCATCGAGGTAGATACATGAACATGCATAACTAAAGAATCACGAGGCATGTCAAAGTATGATGAGACATATAAATAAGTGGAACCAGGGTCAAATAATACTGAAGCATTCATGTAGCATACTGACAATACTTGTAATCACGGCATCGGAGGCGACTACCTCTGGCTTGGCTAGAAAGGAGTAGCAATGGTCTTGACCACCACATAATCGACCTCCCCTTATAAGGCGGACTCGAGCTGATTGGGCCCCACCCCGAGCTGGTTATACGAATAGTGTAGATGATAGTGCTGGAATCATAGGCTAAAAACTCTGATATGAAACTCTACCCATTAGTTTGTGTCAATCTCTCTTGAGATGACTCAAGTCTATGCACTAATAGCAACCCCTCCTGGGGCTGTTGACCTTTATATCCTGAAGAACTGCCTACAGAAACCTGAGCAGATGAGGCACAGTAAGAATTTTGTGTTGGTAATGCACTGAATGATAACTGAGATGGGTGGGCACTGTAGGAACTATGGCTAACTAAATATCCATAAGGAACATGGCGAGCTACCTAAACGGGTCTAGAAGAACAAACTCTAATGTAGTAGGATTGGCCTCCAGATCAGGCACTGCTGAAACCACCTGAATTATGAAGCCTCTTGGCCTCCCGCTCCTCACGCTCCTGCATGTGAACTAGCTCTAGTCTTCTTGCAATATCAACCACCTCGTCAAACCTCGCACCCGTCGCAACCTCCCAAGCCATAATGAAGTGTAATCTATAGTTCAGGCCATCAATGAACCTTTAATCTTCTCCCTATCGATGGGAACCAACCATACCGCATGACGGGCCAACTCTGAAAACCTCATCTCATACTGAGTCACTGCCATACCCTCCTGACGTAGCTGCTCAAACTGCCTAGGCAACACCTCTCTGCGAGTTTGTGGGACAAACTTATCTAAGAAGAGAATTAAGAACACATGCCATGTAAGTGTCGCTGCATCGGCTGGCCTACTAAACTCATAAGCCTGCCACTATCAGTAGGCTGCCCCGATAATCGGAAAAGTAGTGAATGAAACCCCACTGGTATCCCTAATACCCGTTGTGCGAAGAATCCGCTGACACCGATCTATGAAATCTGGGTCATCCTCCAACTCTGCTCCACTGAAATCTGAAGGCTTAAAGCTCCAAAATGGCTCCAGTCTCTTCTACTCCTCATCACTCATATGTGAACCAACCTCGGCCCCAGTTGCACCAACCGACGAAACTGGAAATACACCCGGTGTCTAATGTCCCTGAGCTAGCTGCTCTGGAGTGCAAGTGGCAGGATTCTGGGAACCTCCCCCGTCTTGTGAAGTGGCTGGTGCAGCTAGAACTAAGACTACCTGAGCTACACTAGTGCACATAGACAAAATCTACGCTAAGGCCTCCTGAAGGCCATGAATCACAATGGAAACTGTTGCTGCCTGAGCTGGTCCCACCAACTCATCCACATTCGGTACCTGCTCCTGAGCTGGAGCAAATGTTGGCTCCAGAGATGCTGCTCTAGTTGTTTTACGAGCCATGCCTCGGCCTCTACCGTGGCCCTGGCCTCTCGCGGTCCTAACTAGTGGTACGGGTGGCCGTCCCCCTGATCCAGTAGCACGTGTCCTCACTATCTATCAGAGAATTGAAGAGTCAAGTTCAAATTTTGGAAATATCAAATCCGCACGACAAAAATACAAGAAAGTGAAGTTTCCTAAAAGTTCGATAGCCACTCAAAGATAAGTACAAACGTCTTTGTGCCTACTAAACTTTCTCATGAATCGTAATACCAATGAACCTAGGGCTCTGATACCAACTTGTCATGACCCAAAATCCCAACCCTTCATAATGGCACCTAACACACCGGCTAGGCAAGATGAAACAAAATAATGAAGTCATGAGCTCTACAACAGAGTAAAAGTACTGCCAATACAAGGTAAATCCCCCTGAAACTAATAAATACAGAATCATGAGCTCTACAAAGAGTACTAGTCCAGAAAACTAAATAATAATATTGTTTGACTAAAACAACAGTACATAAAAAAGACAAGTCAATATTGCGATGTCACGACCCCAAATCCACAAGTCGTGATGGCACTTAACTTGACCCGCTAGGTAAGCCAACATTCACAGGATATTAATGAAAATGAAATAACATGGTCTAATAACTTAACAGCGGAAGAATACCATAAATATATCTGAGTCAAATACTACTACAACCAACCTCAAAATCTGGTGTCAACGAGTATACGAGCACTACTGAATAACAAAGTGCAAGTAAATCCTCTAATACAACTGTCTAGATAAAAGAACAACAAAGTTAAAGATAACAGGAAGAGAACTTCAAGGACTGGGGACGATATGGAAGCTACCTCGTAGTCTCCCAATAAGCTGGCACAACTCAAGCCTTAAAATCACCTCAACTGGATATACATGGATCTGCACACGAAGTGCAGAGTATAGTACGAGTATAACCGACTCAATGTACTCAATAAGTAACAGCACTAACCTTGGGTTGAAAGTATTGATGAGCTCAGAACAACAATCCAATGCCAATACCAATCACCGATAACAGTTCAAAATATAAAGGATAAATTGTAGAAACAGTAGATCAATAATATCAAGTTCAGCTTGTCCACATTTCAGAACTTTAGGCATGCTTTCATGTATAACAGTTAAATCCCCACATAGATAAATCAAGTCAATTATCAGGTAGCATGAGGAAAGTGCAACTCTATGCTTACATCTCAGGTATACATGTCAATCAACAGTATCACAGTGGATCTATCAAGAATATACACTTAGCACTATATGGGTGCCTGGCATAACTTCTTATCATCAAGCACATAGGTGAAATATTGTGCTTGCACCTACTGTTGTCATATCAGACTTCAGAGGGGTGGATCCTGCCCAAGCGCTAATCAAAATCATTTAGCCCAATAATGAGGTCAGGTGCACCCATCGCCCCAAAACAACAAAAATTAGCCCAATATGGGCTTGGCGTACGCGTCACCTCAAAATCAGTACCACATTGTCTCTAAGGCCCAAATTCAGTCATTTACCGTTCAAGCCTCAGATGAACACATCTCAAATACTCAATTAAACAATTTTACCCTTAAGTAGAATCAAATAAGAAGTACTGAGACAAAGATATCATACACGGATAGAGTATCATGACTAAGAACATGTGTGCCAATAAGGTATATAACTCAGAAACAACAAGAATAGCCCTATAAAGTCTCAAACAATTAGAACAAAGCCTAGACATGATGTCTGACATGATTCACAGTTGAAATAATCAAACAAGTAGAGGGAACGGGGGTAACATGATATGACAACAAAACCAGCCCAGTATTAGTCTAAAGGCCTCCCTGAACTATGAACACACTGGTGCATGCATACACGCCAAAGGTTAAATACCCTCAAATCCAAGTTAAGAAATGTCACATACCTCAAAACGCGCAAATCACAACTCCAACAAGCCCTTCCCATGTGTATCAACCTTCAAATGACTCGAATCTAGTCAAAACAACTCAATATCAAAAAATAACGTCGTAGGAAACAACTTCAAACAATACAGTTTCAATCTTTATCAAAATCAAAAAGTCAACCTAACAAGTCAACCCCGAGCCCGCACCTCAAAACCTGACAAATCTTACAAATTTCGAACAAATATTTGATTACGAGTCCAACCATATCAAAATCATCCAATTTTGACCTCATATCGACCTCCAACCCTCTATTTTAATTTTTGAAAAGTTTTCACAAAATTCCCCATTTCTTCACTTTATTTCACTAATTAAATGGTAAAAACAAAGATGGAATCATGAAATAACAACAAATCCAAGTCAAAAACACTTACTCCGATCCAAGACGTAAAAAATTCCTCCAAAATCACCCAAAATTGAGCTCTATAACTCAAAATATGAAATAATATATCTAACCCTCGATTTGGGTTTTTAAATCTGCTGCCCAGGTATTATGAATCACAATCGCAGAAGAAAACCTCGCGATCGGGAAGAACAAATGATCATTTCCCTTAAAATATACTACGCGAATGCGAAGTAAAAATAGCCACAAACACGATGTTTCCCAGATCTAACTCTTCGCGAGCGCATGCACAATATCGCTGTCGCTTAGGCTAGAAGCCTGACGCTCCAACTGACCGCTCCTCTACGCGAATGCGTGAACCACCTCACATCCGCGATTAAGTGATACCTCAAAGCTCTACGAATGCGTGCCCAGTATAGCAAACGTGATGAATGAATTACCAACTGCCAGCGACAACCCTTTGCGATCGCGTTCCTTTCTTTGCAATCACCGAAGAGGAAACCAGATACTTAGCAAACAACAGTCCAACAAGGTCCAAAATGAAGTCGTACTTTATGAGGCCCCCGAGACCCCATCCAAACATACCAACAGGTCCTAAAATATGATACGAACTTAGTCGAAGCCTCAAATCACATCAAACAACATCGAAATCATGAATCGCACCCCAATGCAAGCCTAATGAACTAATGAACATCCAACTTTTAAAACTAATGTTGAATCATACAAAACCAACTCCGATTGACCTAAAATTTTGCACAAAAGTCATAGATGACACAACAGACCTTTTTTTAACTCCCGGAATAAAAGTCCAAACCCTATATCAAAAAAGTCAAATCTCGGTTAAATTTCTCAACCTTCCAATCCTTAAACTTTCCAACATCCGCCAATTCAAGCAAAAATGACCTCCAAATCAATATTCGGACATACTCCTAAGTCTAAAATCACCATACGAATCTATTGAAATCTTCAAAACCCCATTCCAAGGTTGTCTACACAAAAGTCAAACTCTGGTCAACTCTTTCAACTTAAGGTTCTAACCCTTGGACTAAGTGTCCCAATTCAGTATGAAACCTTCCCGGAACCAATCCAACCACCCTAGCAAGTCACATAACCATAATTAATCATAGAAGATTTAATTGGGGAAACGAGACTACAATACACAAAACAACTGACCAGGTCGTTACATTCCCCCCTCTTAAACAAATTATCGTCCTCGAACGAGTCTAGAATCATACCTGGAATCTCAAATAGGCATGGATATATGCCCTGAATCTCCCGCTCGGTCTTCCAAGTAGCCTCCTCAACTGGCTGGACTCTCCACTAAACTTTCACTGAAGCTATATTCTTTGATCTCAGCTTTCGAACTTGCCGATCCAAAATGGCCACCGGCTCCACATCATAAGTCAAATCCCATCTAACTGAATCATGCTGAAATCCAAAACATGGGACGGATCACCATAATACCTCTGGAGCATAGAAACATGAAATACTAGGTGAACACCCGATGGACTAGGTTGCAATGCAAGCTTGTAGGGCACCTCCCCAATCCTTCCAAGCACCTCAAAAGGGACAATATACCAAGGGCTCAACTTTCCCTTCTTTCCAAACCTCATAACACGCTTCATGGGAAAAAATCTAAGCAATACCTTCTCTCCCACCATATAGGCAACATCACGAACCTTCCGATCAGCGTAAATCTTCTGTATAGATTGTGTTTTACGAAGACAATACTTAATCAACTTGACTTTATCTAAGGCATCTTGAACCAAATAGGTACCCAACAACCTAGCATCTCCCAGCTCAAACCAATAAAATGGAGAATGACACTGCCTCCCATTTAAAGCCTCATAAGGAGCCATCTGAATACTCAATTGGTAATTGTTGTTATAGGCAAACTCTGCAAGCGGTAGAAACTGATCCCAATAAACCTCTAAATCCATAACACAAGTACATATCATATCCTTCAAGATCTGAATGATGCGCTGGTGGAATGTTGTACTCAACTCAACCCTCGTGCCCAACTCTCACTGCACTTCTCTACAAAACTGCGATGTGAACTGCGTGCCCCGATCAGAAACAATGGACACTGGCACACCGTGAAGACGAACAATATCACGGATATAAATTTGTACCATCCACTCTGGAAAATAGGTAGTCACAACCAAATGAAATGTGCGGACTTAGTCAACTGGTCCATAATCACCCAAACTACATCAAATTTCTTCAAAGTCCGTGGGAGCCCAGCAATGTAGTCCATGGTAACACGCTTCCATTTTCACTCGGGAATCTGAAGTCTCTGAAGATATAACATCCGGCCTCTGATGCTCGTATTTCACCTGCTGACAAATCAGGCACCAAGCCACAAACTCTACTATATATATCTTTATTCTTCTCCACCAATAGTGTTTCCTCAAATCTGATACATCTTGGCATCACCCGGATGAATGGAATACCACGAACTGTGGGCTTCCTCAAGAATCAACTCACATAACTCATCCACATTGGGCACACATATTTGAACCTACATCCGTAACACTCCATCATTTCCAATAGAATCCTCCTTGGCATTACCATGTTCCACTATGTCCTTAAGAACAAGTAATTTGGGGTAGTCATACTACCGCTCTCTAATGCGCTCATACAAAGAAGACCGAGAAATCACACAAGCTAGAACTCGACTAGGCTCCGAAATATCAAACCTCGTGAACTGATTGGCCAAAGCCTGAACATATGATACTAACAGTCTCTCACCAACTGGAATGTATGCAAGGTACCCATACTCACCAACTTTATGCTCAAGGCATCAGCCACCACATTGGCCTTCCTAAGATTAAATAAAATGGTGATATCATAGTCTTTTAATAGCTTTAACCACCTCCGCTACTTCAAATTTAGATCGTTCTACTTAAACCGGTGTTGTAGACTCGGATGATCTATAAATACCTTACAAGAGACGCCATAGAGATAATGCCTCCAAATCTTCAATGCATGAACAATGACCGCAAATTCTAAATCATGAACAAGGAAATTCTTCTCATGAGGTTTCAACTGGGGGGAAGCATAAGGGATAACCCTACCTTCCTGCATCAGAATACACCCAATATCGATCTGAAAATAATCATAATAAACCGTATATGAACCTGATGCTGAAGCAAAACAAGAACTGGAGTTGTGGTCAAGGTAGTCTTGAGCTTCTGAAAGCTCTCCTCACACTCTTCAGCCCACCTGAATGGGGCACCCTTCGGGGTCAATATAGTCAAAGGCGCGGCAATGGATGAGAAACCCTTCAAGAAACGAAGATAATACCCGGCATAACCAAGAAAACTCCAAATCTCAGTAGATGAAGACGGTCTGGGCCAACTCTGAACTGCTTCAATCTTCTTTGGTCTACCTTGATCCCCTCTCTGTAAACTACGTTCCCTAAGAATGCCAAAGAGTCAATCCAAAACTCACACTTGGAGAATTTAGCATAAGTTTTCTCCCTCAAAGTCTGGAGTACAATCCTCATATGTTGCTTATGATCCTCCTGTCTGCGTGAATACATATCATCAAAGGAATTCGATTATACAAGAGGAGTTTAGCCAACATACCTTGCTTGAGCTTTCTCTAATTTACCACAACGATCCGAAACTCCTAGGGACTTCAATCTAATTAAAGACATGACAAAATTTAACTATAATTAAGAAAATTCTCGGGGATTCAGCTCATTTGAGCATTTTATCAAGCGTTAGGTGTGCATTACCTATTCCCAACCCCGGATTTCGAAATTAAAGTCTAGGGCTAGAGTCTTACCTCTTTGATGAAGGCTTTGTGAGTTATCCTCGTGAATTTCTCAAGATTTGGGAAAAGATTGATGAACAAAAGTCTTAGGAATTCCTCTTCTCACTCTAGACCACTTTCCTCTCTCTAAATTATCAGTTAGAACCAGCCAAAATAAACTCCAAGTTGTTTTGAAAATGGGATCGGGTGAAACTTTTCAAAACTTAAACTCTACGAAGTCGGGTCTGCGGTCGCAAACCGGACAGCAAAATAGATATGCAGCCCGTAAAAGGGACCGCAGATAGGGTCCCAAAAACTGGGCAGGGCTGGACAGGTCTGCAACAGATCTGCGGTCCGCAAATCAGTTCTACAGTCACATAATGGACCGCAGGAACTCCTTCTGAAGGTTTCTTATGTTGGTATTGCGATGGATTGTGCGGCTGCATAATGGTCCTCAAAATTAGCTCAAGTCCTGCTTCACTCCGCGGCCAATCTACGACCCACAAAGTGGTTCTGCGGTCGCATAAGTGGACTGCAGAAATGCCATGGCATCTGTGACCAAGCCAAGCCCAACACACTCTGCACATGCGGACCTCTCATCGCAGAAGCGCGTTCACTTCTGTGGAAACACCCACGCATCTGCGGTCCTCCTAGACTTCACTTATTTTTGCATATGCGACCATGATGTCGCACCTGCGGTGCCGCATCTGCGGTCATCCCCATTGTAGGTGCGAACGCACCAGATGCCTGAAACTTCAGTCAACACTCCAAGACCAAAACTACTCTAAATTCAATCTGAAATACAATCGAGGCCTCTAGGAACCCATCCAAACATACCAACAAGTCCTAAATACGATACGAACTTAGTCGAAGCCTCAAATCACATCAAACAACATTAAAACCATGAATCGAACCCCACTAATGAACTTTCAACTGTTAAAACTAGTGCCGAAATATATCAAACTAACTCCAATTGACCTAAAATTTTGCACACAATTCATAAATGACACAACAAACCTATTCGAACTCTCAGAACCAAAATCCAAATCCAATATCCACAAACTCAACTTTCGGTAAAACCACTCAACCTAACCTTCAACTTTCCAACTTTTGCCAAAATGCACCAAATCAATCTAGGCCCTTCAAATCCAAATCCAAATTCGAACATACTCCTAAGTCTAAAATCATCATACGAAGCTATCGGAACCATCAAATCTCCATTCCTGAGTCGTTGACACAAAAGTCAAACTCCAGTCAACTCTTCCAATTAAGCTTCCAATTTTGGGACTTAGCGTTCCATTTCACTCTGAATCATTCCCGAAACCAAACCAATCACCCCAGTAAGTCACGTGACCACAAGTGAACATAGAATAAGCAATAAATAGGGAAACGGGACTGCAATACACAAAATAACCGGTCGGGTCGTACGTTACATTAGCTGTATATAGTTTGCATGTCGTTCGTACACCCGATATAAAAAATATATATATTTTATTTATATTTCAACTTTTAATTTGAAACTCCAACCAAACCCAACTCGAATATTTTATGGAATTCTCTCAAAATTTGGTTATAAGTTCCAAAGGGTATTATCAATCTTTTGCATTAACACCGATTCAACAAATAATAGTTTTGTAAAATTCAATTTTTAAATTTAAAATTTCGAAAATTTTTAATAGTTGTCAATAGAGTTTAAGCTCATGTCTTCACGTTTCACAAACAAACAAAACCTAATTTACCAAACTTCTATTTTTTCACACTTTGTACGTTAATTATATCGAAGATCACATGTTATAGTGAAGATATGGTTTCGAAATGATAATGTTGTGTTTCATAGTATCATGACATATGGCAGCTTCATTTTTTTTTTAGACAATAAACAGAACTTTTCAACAATAAATCGCTAACTGATAAGTAAATAAGTCAAACAGAGGCTATGGCTATTCTTACGACAGAGAGAGATTATGTGACAAATTGAATTCTAGTCAAATTCAATACCTATGTAGAGAGGGGAGTGAGGGAGGGAGACAAATAGAGAAGAATGAAGCTTAAAATACGTAATGTTGGAGTCTGATCGATATATTATTTTGTATATAAATAATAAATACGTAAGAATGGAGCAAATTATGTACATGAATGATAAACTCTCTAAGATGGATAAATAAGTATATAAACTCTCTTCGTCTAAGGTCATAGCTTGGTCACTCTATTAAGCTTTCCCACCAAGTCTACACCAAAGTAAAGGCAGAATCCAGTGGTTGAGCGACGAATTGTTGGACAACCAACCCCGCATAAGAGTAACAAAAAAAAGTGTTGAGATAGGGCGATGACCCTAAAGTCACTCGCCCGTTCAAACTCTTCTGTCCATTCCATCTAAAACCCTTGAATCAGTGAATCCGGGGTGTATCATAGATAGGTAAAAGTTCCTAGAAAATTCTTTTGGTTTGGCACCCAATCCTGCTGTCGAGGCCAAGCACGTGTTCTAACGTAAATTAAGTGTCACCGTGTGTTTTTTTGGGTAGTTTGGTTTAGAGTAATGGGTTCTACAAGTTGAAACGAACCAAACAGGGACGAGAAGGCTTTGCTGGGCTGTCGGTGCCGAGCTATTTGTCATATTGGACAAATGTGTTGCTAAACATCTCGGTGGTGCAATTAATTCCACGACAGCAACACACATGTAGACAAAGCAACATCACCTAACTTAATTTGATGTCAACATGGTCCTGTATACCACAAAGGAGGAAGTTGTAGTACTTTGAAAGTTGTCGTAAAATCAAAACTATAACGAATCACCTGATTATTGAATTTCTAGTAGGCTTAATGAAATTTCTTCACGTTGTCAACAATAAAATATTTGCCTTAAATTAACTACTTAGCATTTGAACGAAATAAACATGAATTAATTGAAATGTATATAAAGAATCCAAATTGTTGACTCCGCCCAATATAAGTATTTATTTGTTGTACAGATAATGTGAGGGTACGGAAGAACGGCACAAGCAGAGGTCACTGATGTTTGAACTTAGAATTATACTCTTGTTCAATTTATGACACTTAAAATATTAGTTTTGCTTCCAAATCGAGCTGTGGTTTTTCTTCCTCTCTGAGTTTTCCTTGATATTAACATGGTCATGTGCTGAGAGAAAATTAGAATTTTGGATTTATGAGTTCTAGATTATAAAAGAAGTAACTTACTGAGTTCGAATAAATTTATACACAACAAATGAAAATTTTAAAATAAATACAAAATTTAGGCCAAACCTATTGTATTGGAATAAGAACAGAAAAAAATGTAGAAAATTTACTTCTCTAAACTGTACATCTATATATACAAAAGCAAAAGGAACAAAATCTGTTAGTCACACCAAGAGGTGTCCTACCTCTATTGCTTACCTCATAACTAACTAAAAGAATCCAAAGAATTTTACAAATAAATTATTTCTAAACAAACCGTATCACTGATAATAGAATGATGAACTGGTCTCAACAAAGTCTCATAAAAACATCAGCGAGATGGGTACGAGAAGGCGCATAAGAGAGAGATGATCCCGGCAAGAAATTGTTGCCGGACAAAATGGCAATCATTCCACGTGCTTGGTTCGCTCGTGGAAAACTGAATAATTTGCGATATGGATAGCCGCCTGGCTATCGGAGTGAAGAGTGATTGGCAAAGAGGGATAAATTGAGAGATCGGCAAACAAACGAACCAACCAGGTAATCTCTGCTACAACCCTCCTCATAGATCGATATTCAGCCTCAGCAGAGGATAAAGAAACTGAAGTTTGCTTCTTTGATTTCCATGAGACATGTGAACCCCCAAAACTTATATAGAAACCATTGATGGATCGACAAGACTCAGGGCACGTTCCCCAATTAGAATCACAAAAGGCGACGAGGCGGAGACATTGATCAGAATTCATAAAAAGGTCCAAACTTGGTTCAGCTAGGAGATATCTTAGACGGTGAAAAGCAGCATCAAGGTGCGACTGACGAGGAGATTGCATGTATTGACTCGATGTCGAACCGCAAAAGACAAGTCTGGGCGCGTGTGAGCTAGGAAATTCAACTTTCTCAAGAGTCGGCGATAAAAAGTTGGATCAGGTATCAAGTCTCCATCATCTGCTCGTAATTTTCTAGTAGGATCAATTGGTGAGGGGGCTGGTTTTAACTCAAAACAGGAAAATTCATCTAGTAAGTCCAGAGTATAATGCTTTTATGTCAATATTAAACCATGTTGTTCACGTATGATTTCCATACCCAAAAAATAGTGTGCCTGCCTGAGGTCCTTGATCTTAAACTCAGTATTAAGGAAATCTTTAAGGTGAATCTACTCAATAGGATCATCCCACGTAACTAAGATATCGTCTACATAGACAGTTAGTATAGTGATCTTCCCTTATGATTTTTTGAAGAACAACGAACAGTCACTGAGGGAATGAGAATATCCTTTGAAATTCAAGGCTGCTATGAACCGCGCATACCATTGCCTTGAAGCTTGCCGCAATCCATAAAGGAATTTCTTTAGGAGACACACATGGTTGGGAGAAGGTGGTGACATTCCAAGTGGGAATTTCATAAACACTTCTTCCTGCAATTCGTCATGTAAGAAAGCATTATTCACGTCTAACTGAAAAACATCCCAGCCTTTTTTTACTTCCACGACAAGGATGCACCTAATGGTTGTCATCTTTACTACTGGGAAAAAAGTCTCCGTGAAGTCAATCCCTTCCCTATGTATGTCCCCTCAAATGACCAATCGAGCTTTAAATCTTTCTAATAATCCATCTTATTTGTATTTGACCTTGTAAACCATTTACAAGGTAATTCTCTCTTCCCTGTAGGTTACAACATCCCAGGTCTTGTTTAACTCAAGGGCCTCAAATTCCTTAGCCATTGCATCTTGCCAACCAGGGTGAAGAGCTACTTGAGAATAGGATGTAGGTTCAGTGATATAAGAGATGGAGTTAAGCATAGACTAGTTTATGAAAGAGAGTGCAGAGAAGGGAAGAATAGTTGATAGAATTGGAGCAGAAAAAACAGGATGCAGTCACGTTAGTAAGAAATACAGAATTGCAAACATAATCCAGTAGATAGGCATGAGTCTTGTGTGTTTTGGTAGATTTCCTAATTTCTTGTATGCTAGTGACAATTGGCTGAGAGTGTGAGGATTTATTGGGTGAATGCATAGGAGAAAAATCAACATTGGTAGAAAAGATGGGTGAATTATCTGTAGGAGAACAAGGTTGAAAATGCCGTGAGACTAAATTGTTAGGAGTACTGACGGTCTGATAAGAAGACTGGGTGTA
Organism: Nicotiana paniculata; assembly: GCA_005239505.1. NCBI lineage: Eukaryota > Viridiplantae > Streptophyta > Magnoliopsida > Solanales > Solanaceae > Nicotiana > Nicotiana paniculata. The sequence goes on along the minus strand of ML314025.1, from coordinate 9,233 downwards.
GGTTAATGTGCTGCCATAGGGCAATCTAAAGGTTGTGGAGGTTCCCTAGGGAAGACAACCTGTTTGTTTGTGTTAGGAGGAAAAGGGAAAATAGATTCATGAAATTTGACATCCCTAGACGCAACGATCTTCATGGTTAGGAGATTTAACAGTTTATATCCCTTTTTTCCAGTAGGATATCCCACGAAAACACAAGGGACAACCCTTGGGTCAAGTTTGGTTCTGTGTGGTGATAAAGTGAAACCATAGACTAAACAACCAAAAACTTTAATGGAATGATAGGAGAGAGGAATACCAAACAAAATTTCATAGCTTTCACGCCCATTTTTCTTGCAAAATCAGGTTTCGACACGTGACAACTCTTTTTAAGGAAGTATTAAAAGAGGAGAGTCGACACCTAACGATTTTAAGGTGTGTTAGGGCACCTATTTGCAAATGACTCTGATTTAACTAGTTTACATTACCAAAGATCGAGTTAGGGCTCGAAATTACCTCGAAGAGAAGGTGTTAGGCACTCTCCGAGGTCCACATCTATGGGTCCCGGCCGAACTTGAATTATATGAATTAGTCAAATAAACAAAGATTAGAGAGCACGAAGTTTGAGAATTTTATATAAAAAGGAAAGGATTTCGAATAGAAGAGTACAAACACTTGATTCAAATAAGAAGGAAATAAGATAGAGGGTCCTAAGTGTTTTAGCCTAAAAGATCACATCGTGCAACATGAATAATATTTCATAACTCCCTCGAGATGGGGTGTTACTCATATTATTCAGCGGGCATAAACTATCATCTACTGCTACCCGATTACTATCTTTAAGTTGTTACCTAAAGCGCATTAATTCAATTATAAGTCGTGCCTTATGCGTCACTACCCGTCCCATACTCATGGTACAGGAGGTATTTGACACCAATGACTTCACTTAGGCTGCTCAGAAATGTTAAACTAAGCAACATACAAAAACAGATTGGACTTCACATATAAGCAATTAAAGGCTCAAGTTAGCCTCCACACTTAATCAGCAAATGCACGCGAAACATGTTTTTCATATTAGGCAGTTCAAAATTAAAGAACTTAAATCCCTATAGACATGATTTCTATGTGATAAGGCATTAGGGCATGCAAGCAATTTCAGGAACTAGCATAATTCCTAGGCGGGATTGTATGGTTGTTGCATACTAATTATTGAAATGGCTAATTCCCAATTATTAGCCCAGTAGATCTTGCGCCCAAGATGATTTATCTAGTGAAGACAGTGGCATCTGTCGAGAGGAAATCATAATTATTCACGCTTTTGATAATGTCCTAAGTGAACAATAAACAATGTTGAGAGGGGCATCATTAACAATTATTAGGGCAAATAGTGGTACCCTGTAGATAGGATCTCTAATGATTAGCACTTGGAACCTGATTTTATTGTTATACTTTATACTTAATAGGCATATTTCTAGGTGAACAGTGCGATACAATAACAAGTGAGGTAATTAGAGCCTTATAAGCATGATCTCTAGTGGATATGCTGCAGCAATGCAGATTAAAAGAAAGTTCAACACGATTTAAAAGAAAGTTCAACAAGATTTATTCCTTATGGATAGGTTTTCTAACAACATGTAGTAACAAAGGTATTGAAGCATTTGAGCTCATGCTTTGCTAGTAGACAAGTTGTGCAAGTATGTGCTTCTCCTAATGGCATGATTTCTACAGTGTGCATATAGAGAACAACACATATAGCAGACATATCATTTAGTCCTATAAGCATGTTATCTACCCATCGCATGCAAATATTAAAATCTACCGCATTCCCTTTTTACTAACAACCCAATTGTTTATACAAAGATTATTACATGCCCAATAATGAATAAAGTAATAATATTACATGACAGTGAACAGGCCCACAGTAGGCCCAAATAAATAACTAAATACCCAGTCTTACTGGGCCTTCAATATATCTTACATAGCATACTTAGGCCTTCAACAAAGAGCCATGTTCAATACACGATCATGTGTCCATAAAAGAGCCCATACCAATTCGATGAGCCACAACATCAAGTGTTGCACCACTTGGAACAACCAGTATAGATATACAGTACATGACAGGGAAGCAGAGTATTAGGGATAGTTTTGGAGGTTGAGGGAATGACTAGCACCAAGTCCTAGCGTCTCAAAGATCACAAGAGCCTCAATTGGACCCCGAGCAATGCTCACACTAGGGAGGCCAACAATAAAATATAGATAGCCTTAGCTTTCAGCCGGCTAAGAATGGGAATTTAGGATACCAGAGTAGCAAGTAAGGAGAGTGGACAGAAACCAAGTAATACACTAAATTGAGCACACATAGCAACTGGTCAAGCAGACCTGTAAGTTCAGCAAGGTATACATAGCAGAGTACCACATAGACAAACTCATAGGAATTAGGAGAGGTGAACAGGTTTGCAGGCATACATAGGTTATCATGTGTAGATGCATGCAGTTAAACTAGTTGAAACTTAAAGAATCTGACCTAATGCCATATTAATCAGTACTTAGACATGATGGAGGGATACATATATTGTGATAATCACTGAAAGGACAGGGCAGCAACTGATCCAAGGCATACTGGGAAACATATTAGCATAGGAGAAAAGTCATAGTTAATAGAAAAATAGAGTATTTATCTTTTAAAATCCTGGACAGCATGAAACATGTTTAAAGAAGACTTTAAAGAAGCATTCCATAGAGTTTGGATTAATACACAAAGGGGCAATCTAGTATACACATGGCTTAGTACTAAAAGGTTCATTCAAGTGGGGGGTGGTTACCATAGAGTTATGGCAGTACCCAAAACATAATATGAAGAAATTTTATAATATACAACATACAATCACAATAGTTAGGATCATATCAATATAGACTTTCATTGAAGTTCTAAACTAAACATGCTAAGATGCTAAATGGTATAGAACCCATTTCAGAAGACAAGAAATCACAGAGTGCAAATCATAGTGAAGAATACGTATTATCATAACACAAACAGTAAACTATCCCATGCGTTTACTTATCACAAAATGACATTAGAGTATTGAACATTATCATGCTCATGTAATTTAAATACATATGCAGAAAGAAAGAAAGGAATTGAAAATTGCAAAGGTTTAAAACACTAGTAGCGAAATCAAAAGAGTAAAGAGCGTAGTAGAAAAAATCCCAAGTCCTCGATGTTTCAGAGTTTACAAGAGCCTCAAGAATGGGCTCCGAGCAGTGTTTGCGCCGGAGGAGGTTGTTTAATGGTCTTGGCTTTCAGCCGGCCCGAATTCAATAATTTTAGGGAGTGTTCGAATGTAGCAGTGAGTGAGTGAGTGAGATATGAAAGTAGTGAGAAGAATAGCAGGGATTTTTTAAGTCTCTTTAAGGGGTTTTAGGGGAGGAGTTTATATAGTAGCTGATTTATCACTTAAAATAGGAAAACACGGTAAATTAAACACATAATAAGGAAAATATGGCATGCCAGAATCAATTAGAATCAGTTTCAGGGCAAATAACATATAAAATAAGGAGGTACAATAGATTAAACAAATATAAGGAAAATATCAGTCAAACACAAGAAAGGGAAGAATATCAATCGAAAATCACTAAAGGATAAGGGAAAATCTCAAACCCTAGTTGGGACGGACGACTTGAATCGAACCAATAATGCAAGATTCATTCAATATAACATGTATACGGACGAAAGATTGTCCAGATCTTCACAAAATCAAAGTAAATCGACCCGTTCTTGAGAAGTAGTTCTTGCCAAAAATAGGGCAAAAACTAAGTAATGCCATAAACATGCATATAATAATAGAGTATCACAAAATAGGTAAGTAGATTATGGATTGATTCCATGTTTGAGTCAGAATCGGAGAAGGTTAGGGTTACGGCGGCTAGGGTTTAACTGAGAAGAAGAGAGATGAGAGAGGATGTAAAGGCGGCTGGGCAGGGGGGAATGGGTTAGGGTTTTGGCTAGTTTTAGGTAATTTAAAAGGATTGGGTTATTATGGGTCTTTGATCACTTGAGATCAACGACCAGGATAGTAAGGGGCATGGGCCAGTTATTTGGACAGGTACCGGCCAGTTCTTTTAAAGGGGTAGTTTGGTTTTGGGCTTGGGTAGATTAGGATAAGGTTAGGGTCAATTTGGGTCCGAAAAATAGGTAAAATTGGGCTATTATTTAAATACCCCAAAATTTATCAAAATATGATTTATAAAAATGCTTAATAAATAAATAAAATATTATTTATGCACTGAAATGTTTTAAAATAATAACTTTGTATTATAGATATATAAATATTCTATTTTGACACAAATAATATAAAATAACGAGCAATTGTACGAATATAGGCCATTATTGCAAAATTAGATAAATAGATTAAGAAATTCTATTGTAATTATATGGAATGGAATAAAATGTTTGAAACATATATTATAGGTGCAAAATTATTCTTTTAGATAATTAAGTCATCACAAAATAATTTAAAAGGATAATTATTCGATACTTATATATAATTCAAATACAAGAAAATTAGTTTAAAGCTCTAAATATAACGGAAAATTATAGAAAATGTTTGTATAAGTTTGTAAACTAAATAATGATGCAAATAAGCTATTTTAATAAAGTAAACGATAAAAATATTTAATAGATAGATAGATAGATAGATAGATAGATAATAATAAACGATGAAAATAAAATAAATGGTAAAAATAAGATTTACGTAGAAAAATGCTCCTAAAAAATTATGATAAACGATAAATAAGGTAAAATTCTTTGGTAAAAATATTTTGTGTAAGTCTTATGTTGTAAAATCCTACTCGGTACTCTCCCTAGAAAATCTGTAGACATGTTATTATGTTGCTTATCAAAACTTATGAACTGAGAATTATTACCCCTTCTATACTTTTTATTTTTTATTTTTTATCTTCTGTTCATCTCTTCTTTCTAGCTTTTTAAAGAAGTGAAATCTTTTCTTAACACTTTTTTCTTTAACCTCACCCTGGCCACATTTAAATATATATATCCATTTGATCACCCTTGTGATAATTTGTTGGGTTTAGCTTTAACCGGTATCTCCTAGGAATTCATAGGTTAATCCATCAAAATTGTTAAGAAGCTGGAAAGAGAACCATATACTAAGAGTGATTTTTAGAATATTCACAAACTAATATAAATACATATATAAACATAAAGCTGTAAAAACAGGGGTAATATCCAGAAACATAATTTAGATAAAAACAGTAACTTACATGTTTACGGGAGAGGGATTTTTCCTTTCGGGAAACCCGAAAAACTTTACTGAACTTGATAATTAAAAATTTTCACTCTGAATCATACGATTTTATTTGTTTTACAACCTTGATATAAGAACTACTAAGGAATACATAACTTAGATAGATGGTATAATACAGAGTTTTTGGATGTTGGGTGATGAGAAGAAGAGGATGTTTGAAGCTTTTCTTGAGAGAGATGTTGCTGATATTGTTCTTGTTGTTGTATCTTCCTTCTTCAATCTTGCCCCCTTTTATAGCCAAGTCTATGGAGCGGATGTTTTAGCGGATTTAAAACACCTTCAGAAATCTTTCTTTTCTAGCCTTGTCGGGTAATTCACTGGACCCCATCGTCACATGACTTGAGCAGAGATTCCTTTTTATTTTTCAAATATGTAATTATTTCTTTCACTTCAAGAACCCAAATGTCTTCTCACACTACTTTATGTCATTCTTAGTTGCATTATTGCTATTTTTTTCTTTTTTCTCTTTTGTCTTGTTCTTCCAGTATTGCTGACTACTGTGGTTCTTCAGTATTCAGATTAATTCTCATGTTTACTTATACGTATCAGGAATTCTTTTTCTACGTATCAAGATTGTGTAGGGCTATTGAGTCAAACCCCATTCCCGAATTCTTGATAGTTTAGATTTTTCATCTTCATAATTGTCTTCGTCTTGTGATTTTTCTGGACTAGGATTTTCAACCATATATTTATCCTGCTTTTCTTTTTCTTGGAAGAATTTTTCTAGTGTCTGTTTAACTATTTCTTCAATATTCTCATTTTTTTTCTTTTTTGAACTCGTGCCTTTCTTTTTTAATGCTTCTCCTTGTATTAATGTTCTGGGTAATTTTTTTCTTAATGAGCTCGATGATCCTTCATCTTCACTTTTTGGCAAAGTGACAGCCATAAACGGATTTGATAAGTCTTTACCGGCTACCGTTTGAACCGGACTAGCTGTATCTCTATCCGATACAGTGAATCTTGTTACATTCATTTAACCATCTTTTTCTACTACTATTTTTTTCATTTATTTTTTGGTGAAACTTAACTATGGCTTCATAATCAGTTCTTATTAATATTTCTTGTTTGTTTAATATATATAATCTGAAACTATTTAACCCATATATCACAACTAATATTTCTGCATCTACACTACTCATATTTTCTTTTTCTTTATATTTACAACTTTGATAAGCATATATTTTTTCTGTGCTTTTATCACTATACTTATTGGGTTTGGCTTTTAAGACCGCTCCCTATCCTTCAAAACTTCCATCTGTTTCTATAATTAAGTAATCTGATTCTAATGGCATGTTTAAATCAGGAATATTTTTTATTTTTTCTTTAATTTTTTGTAGTAATTTTATATCTTCAGTATTAAAATGTCTTTGTCCTGTAGAGCCTGTCTTAGTATATAGAGGTCCTGTTATTTTTCCTAGATCCTTTAAAAAATTTCTTGCATAATTTATTATACCTAGGAACCTTTGTAATTCTTTAATATTGTCTAATTTATCTGGCACCTCTAAAGTCTTCTTAGCGATATGATGTTGTAATTTAATTTTCCTATCTCCTAAAATGACTGCTAGAAAATTTATATGATTTTTACATAATTTCATCTTCTATTTACTAATTATTATTCAATTATCTACAAATAATTTAAATACTGTCTGTAGATGTCCTAAGTTCTCTTTAATATCTTTAATAAATACTAATATATCATCGACATATACTAGAACAAATCTTTTATATTCTCCAAATATATTATCCATTTTTTGTTGAAAAATTGGCGGTGCTGTCTTTAATCCAAACGGCATTACCAGCCATTCGGAGTACCCTTCTAGACAAGTAAATGCTGTCCATTCTATACTTTCTTCGTGCATTTTTACTTACCAGTATCCTGATTTATAATCAAATTTACTGAAGATTCTTTTCCCTTGTATTCTATTTATTAGTTCTGTTTTATCTAGTAACTTATATCCATGTGTTCTAGTATTGTCATTAAGTTTTTTTGTATTTTATTAACATATTAGCCTTTCCTATTATTATTTCATTATGCTTTCTTACCATGAAGGTTGTTGACCTATGTTTAGAGGTCGATCTCCTTATTACCCCTAAATTCATGATTTCTTTGATTTGTATTTTAAAATCTTCTAAATCTTGATTTGTGGCTTCTATTGAGGCTGTTTTAATTATATATTCTAGATTGATTATGTATAATTTGCACATAACTTTATTATTTTCCCAGTGCTTTAGAGGTTTTTCTCCTATTATCTCTATTTCATCCAATGTTTTTATTATATTATTCATATCCTTTTGATTTTTTATTATTCCTATTTTTTCTATTCCTGTTTTAAAGTTATATAATTCTGTTCCGATGTCTATTAAGGTGTAATATTTTTTCAGTATATCTTTATCCTCATTTTCTTATGATATTAAAGTTTTAGATTCTTTTTTATACTTACAACATGTATTTTTATCTTTACATTCCTTACAACATTCTTTCTGATTTTTCTGCAGGTTTTGCTGGCCCAAATCTAATCGTGTCCTTATCATAGTTCCAGTTTCTATAGTTTGTACTGGTGTATATGTAATATTTTTGAAAAAATATTACTCCGTATCTGCTGAGTAAGCAACTACCATTGTTATGTATCATAAAATTTAATCCTAGTACAAAATCTACATTTATATTCAAGTCTCTTACCTTGATTTTATCTACCTTATAACTAGGTTTATAAAAATCCAGGCATGTATTTGTAAAACTAATCTGCGATTTATCTATATAAGTCTATATATATTATGAGTTCCGTCCATTTGCATAGAAGCAATGGGTTTATATAAGGTTTTGATTAGGTTTGGTGGAACTATTTTCTTATTTATTATACATCTTGTACATTTCGAATATATTAAAGCTAACGTTTCTATTTCATAATCCTCTATTTTAACTCTTGCTAATATTTTTATTGTACTTAATGTTTTATCCTCGTTACATATCAATGTGTCATAGTTTTCTATACTCATCAATTCTTCATCGTGTGTGAATTCTGTATGATGACCCAAAAGGTCATCTTGTGTAATTTAGCGGAAATTGTGTTTCGAGGCCCCGAAAGCGTCCGTTTATGTCACCTCAATATGTGTGCATAGACCGGGTGTATAGCCGGGAAGCTTTTATGTGAAAACTTGATGGAAAGTTGATTTCATAATGATTAATTGATTAAAGTTGACTTTGGTCATCATTTCTGGTAAACGGACTCGGACCCGTGATTTGACCGTCCCGGAGGGTCCGTAGAAAAATATGGGACTTGGGCAATGCCTGGAATCGAATTCCGAGTTCCCAAGCCCGAGAAATGAATTTTTAAAGAAAATTATTTTATGAAAATAATAAAGACTTTTGAAAATGATAATTAATGTGAAAACCGTGTTGTCGGGCCCGTATTAAGGTTCCGGAGTCCAGAACAGGTTTAATATATATTATGTGAGTTATCTGTGAAATTTGGAGTAAAACGGACTTGAAATGTCGAGTTTCGGATCAAAATCGGAATAATTATGCCTTATGAAGTTTTGAGAAAATTCTAGGAGATTTGAGGTTTAATTCCTTTTTTTCCTAGTATACTTTGGTGATTTAAATGCTTGAATAAGTCCGTTGGATGATTTGGGAGTCGTGTGTGTTTTTGGTTTGGAGACCCGAGGGCTCGGGTGAGTTTCGGGTAGTTAACGGGGTGTATAAAGTAGAAAAATCTGGCATTTTTGATGTTCTGCTGGTGTCTGGTGTAACACCCTTCGCGAACGCGGTCAAGGGCCCGCGAACGCGAAGGGTAATCATCTTGGCCTGGGTTTTTACTCTATGCAAACGCGTAGATGGAGACGCGAACGCGGAGCACTGGACAGTGCTTCTACGCGAACACGTCCCCAAGGGTGCGAACGCGTAGTGTTAGTCTGGGGTGGGGGGGGGGGGGG